>KN498684.1:91077-111014 GCA_000787155.1 Scartelaos histophorus | reverse complement strand
ATCTCTTTGGTTACAGAATAACCAAAGAGCAGAATACCAGGACCCATTCTAAGCGTATAATATGCTTAAAAATATGAACTGAAATAAATAAAATAGCAGAACCAAAGATTTTAGTCATTTTGCAACTACAATGAGTCACAGAACTAGTTTATTAAATCCTCTCCAACTCAAATCAGAAAAATAAAAACCGTTCACCACTAGGGCTTAGAAAAATAACTACTGACCCCTAAAAATGATCTAAAACATATTGAGAAAGTAAGAGAGGAGTAAACAAGAAAGTAAGAAAGTAAACAAGCCAATATAATAATTACCATCGTAGATCTAATCACAAGAAAGCGCTGTTGAGGAGCATTTAGAGACAGAAGTGGGCTGGTCAGAATAAGGTGAAAAGGTCGAGGTGTAATGTCCCCAAAAATGGTAAATGGTCAAAGTACTTTACATCAAGGACTCCATCACTCATCCATCTCTGAGCGCTCTACCCATGATGTTTTATGTAAAGAGAAGGACTCGAACTGCCAACGTTCGGATCAGGGGACAGACGCTCTACCAACTGAGAAACTGTTGCCTGAAATCCATGTTCAGTGTGTGTTAAGTGTGTGCAAAGTGTGTGTTTGTGTGTTACCGTTCCAGTGGTGAGCGGCGGTTGGACTTTGCCTGAGCCCGTCCAGGCATCGGTCCAGGGCATGCTGGATCCGGTCCTCTGTGCATGTCGTGTGCTGCATCTTCACCAGCTCAGCCTCTGAAAAAGAACAACACACTGAGTTTCTATGTTATAAACCCAGAGTCCTTCCCACAGAATTATTTATCTTGGTTTTATAGTTGACTTAGAATTCCCATTGCATGCTGTGTTTGGTCTGAATGCAAATGATCGGCTCAATATGAAAATGATGAGAGCATAAGCTGGAAAAACAGTTCCTCTACAGTTTTATCAGTAACATTCTGGTAAAGCCTTGGAGAATAAATATTTACAGAGCATATATCTTACAAAACAGTGGCTCCAAATTCCTTCTGGTGGTATGCTGATTCCTCTGTCGGATTACTACTATATTTGCCTGTCCCTGTCACAATAACACATTTTGTATATGATAAGTATGATAAATTGCTCAAGAAAATATAGATGATAAACAGTAATACTGAAACAAATGTATCTCCCTGACACAATAATCCAATAATCCTAAAGTAAAATTATCCCCAAGAAACTTTTAATATGGTACAATATGCAATAAATAAATAAATAGCTTAATGAAACACTTTAGTAGTTAGTTTGGATCTTTAATAATAATTTAGAGCAGTTATTTATTCAACTGTAAAGGTCAAATCTAAACTTAGAATAGTAAAAGTAACAAAAAGTTCCCCTGTAGTACTAAGAAAAATTACACTGACCCGTATCATTCCAAGTAATATCCAAATATGTCTAATGAGTCAATGCAGTGATTATTGTGACAGATCTATTTATATTCACATTTCCAACTCCTTTGTGTTACTCCTTGTTTAGAACTAAACTTAAAGGTATGTTTGTAAAGCTATGTAACTTTTTGGGTCCCCAACCCCCAGAACCCGTCTGTGAAAGCGCAAACTCCCCGTCACATACGGCGCGTGGACCGTGTCTTCCCCCGTACGCTTTCCATTCAAAGCAATAACAACTCCATGGTGAGGAGCTTTTGATGGACTCTCCAAAAGAAAAGTCACACAGTTATCAGTCATGGGTTTAGTTTAGGTCTAGTGGTGATTAGAAAACCAAATATGTATTCTTATCTTGGTGTTGTGATCCACTTCTCTAAATTATGTCATGAATTACATAATTCACATTAATTCAAAAGAATTACAAAAATAATAATAATTCTGGTAAAGCATTAATGTAGTAATTACTATTGCAAATCTTTGGCGATAAACAAGAGAAAAATATGTATCATTAATATATTTCTATCAAAAATAGCATTATATCATTGTCTTATATAAACTCAGAGTTATTTATAATTTTAGTTTCCAGTAAGAAAAGCTGAGATTTAATTTTGTATAAATTTGTTTAAACCATCCCTTTACTGAAAAGGACCCAGACTGTTTCACTTCTCATCTGAGCACATCTCGCCTACATATTAAGACACAGGGAAGCCAAATTCACTGTTTACCTCCAAATAACACAAAATTAACACATCAAAGCTGAATTGTGTAACTTTTCAATTGGAGGGTCCATTAAATGCTTTTCTCCATAGATGTGATTATTTTGTTTAGAATGTTTCATACTATGACATTAAACCATTCTATCTTCATTGAGACCAAACCAGACCAAGTTACAGGTCAGATCTCACAGTCAGAATGTCTGTTTCTCAAGGTATTTTTGAGCTATAAAATGATCTGTAACAGAGTTGTTTAATGTCACACTGTGGAATATTCCAGGCAAAGCTATGACATATTCATAGAAACAAACAGACCACCACAAAGTTACATAGTGCATCTTTAAGCCATAATGAAAAAGTGTAAAAGAAACAATTTAATTTATTTACCTACTCTGTAAAGACCAATCTGTCTCAGCTATGATATTTTATAAAACTTCTTGATCCCTTCAGAAAGTAGAAAGTTTTCCTGATTTCAATATCACACAAATAAATCTATAGAGAGGAATTGTGTGAAATCACATTTAAAAAGTGCACAAAACCCTAGGTTATATTTGGGTGGTTTAATTGTATTTTTGTAATTTTCGTTTAACACAATTTTGGTCTTTACATAGAAATGCAAAATGTGACTAACAGAGGAACAAACTGGGCAGTTCCTCAAAGATATATGACCATACAGAGATCTACGATGCACCAAAATGTGACTATCTTGCCACTAGTTTTACAGTGATTTGCTTTATATTTTTATATATTTGTTAAAGGTCCACTGCTCAACTTTTCTGGTGGAGGTTCCGCTATTTACAATGTTCCATGGTATGACATTAAACATCCACCTTGCATTTATTCATTACAGGTGTTCCTACTGCTCAAAAATACAGTAATGCCTCCTGAGAATAAGGACGCTTTTCCATAGATCTGAATTGTAATGTACTGTAGTGCTGTAGCCTGCTTATCTCCCTCGTGACAGATAGGTTTCATTTCTCTGGAGAAAAGCATTTGGCAGATGTTCTACTAGAAATGATTAAATGATTAAATTCACGCCCCCTTGAGTCTTCTTATGACTAAAGTGATTATCTTGATGAAAATATGGGAAATCCCCTGTAAAGTTGAAAGTTTCACACTTCTGTTGAGAGCCTTTACAGTTACTCCACAGTTATCCATGCATACAGAGTGTTAACCTGGGCAGGAAGTTCATACAAATTCCGCTTCTTTGCTCTTTTTCCTACTTCTACCTTTGAGTAACAATAGCATTAGCACTATAGGTATAAACAGGACTTCTAGTATAGCTTTTCTCATAGGGACTATTGTGTCTAAAGTGGGTCCCCAGTCCCCTTCAGTAATAGGGGGAGTGCTAGGCCGGGGACTCCGGTCTTTGTCCCGGTTGGAAAAACTGGACTTGAGCCCAAAGAAAGTGGAAGGAACTAATATTTCAGTGAGATATGACTTATGTAGGATGTTAAAGCGACACGTGTAAAAGTAATAAAGGGGAAAAGACTTTAAATGAGGTGAGGAAAGAAAAACATAAAACCCAGCATGACCCCATTGGTTGTTTACGTCTAGCGGTGTTGCAAAATTTTAAAGTTTCAAAAGTGGACGCACAGCTCAGCCTTATGCGTCAACAAGGTCACTTCCACAATTTGGAGAGTAGTGAGATTTGTGGGATTTTTTCAATAATGTTCTGCAATAAATAAATAAATAAATAAATAGCAGAATGAATCATTATTAATTGAACCTTACATGTTATCATTTAGCCAAAACATAACCTCACAATATTGACTTCCCAAAAATATTGTTCCAGTATAGTGAACAATAAGTCAGTATAATAATTAGTGTGACAGGTCTATGTGGTGATCACTTCAAGAATGCTCATTATCTGTGCTAATAGGAAATACATAACCGTAAATGTGTGATTAGAATAATATATTAGCTTTTCACCTTTTTACAAGATTCACATAGTTTGAGATACCACATCATTTCAAATAGACCTCAAAAATAACTACAAAAGGTATTTAAACAGGTGAATGAGTATTTTTGGACAACATTTTATATTTTTTTAAGTATGGTATATTGGAAAATAAGAAAATATATACAAGTAACAATACAGCTTATAGGTCAACAAGGTCACTTCCACAATTTCTAAAGAAAAATTGTTGCTTCTGCTGATTATGTATTCTTAATAAAATTCATTCACACCCAAACACCCAAACACCACATCAACACTGGGACTCAACTGTTATTATAATAAATAAATATACATGAATAATGAATGCTGCTACTTTGTGGAAAATTGTGAAAACAAGCTGGGGCGAGGATTCCAACACCTTTTCAGTTTTGTCTTTTTTCTTTTCCATTATATTCTGCATTTGATGTTGATCTCAAATAAATTTATTCAATCAAGGAAGAACTAAACCTAGACTGGATCATAACTAAACAAAGACTATAAAGGATTAAACCTACATCAGGACTAAACCAGGACTTGTGAACACACCCTGAGAAAAAGCACACAACATCCCTGTTGTCTATCATAAATGTACTGCTGAACTGTCCTTGTAGAACCTTCTAGATCCTGGCACTAACGCTCCACCTGTCTAATATGTTTTCCTTCAGTCTCCTTCTGGGTCGCTTCCCATCCACTGATCCCATTACCAAGTGCTTCCTGACAGGATGAGAGCTATCCTGCCCCATGGAGGAAGCAGGTGCCTCCCCATTGTGGCCCTGTGATCGGAGCCTCTCATCTACTCCCATGCACCGGCCTGTTTATGTCTGTGTTTATGCTGCCCTGTATTTGTTGTTTTCCCAGACTATTCAAATTGATTGAGTCCAATATTTCCTTTTGTCTTCCTCTTTGGCTGTGGAAAGCAGCTACTGTATCACTGAACTTGTAAGAATGAGCTTTCCCTCTGTGAATAAATTCATTACTCAGTAGAGGAAAGTAACCAGGTGCTACTTCAGTTCAAGTATTACGTATTTTCATTCTGTATGAGATACTTTACTTGCCCTATATTTGACAGAAGGTATTTCTCCTAACATAAAAGCGGCCGACAGTAACATAAAAACACTTAAAACGCTTAATTGTGACACATTTTTAAATTTTACTCTCAAAAATTCTAAATTGGTACTTTTAGTCAAATTGTAAAGCGATTGTTTTAAGTTATTTTACTTAATTAAAGGTTCTATATTAGCATATATTATTAATTTAAATGGACTATATTAGCATTTATTATTAATTAAAGGGGCTATATTTGCATATATTAATAATTAAAGGGACTAGGGTATTTCCTTATCTATGTTATAATGTTGTACAGTAACTCACAAATCTACCTGGAGTTGTGTTTTTCACACATGTTTAACACACAAAGCCTGTATATTTAGGTATATTTATATTTAGGTTCTCCTCTCAAGCAGAAAACACTCACACAGGAAGTGCTCCACTGTGTTTAACTCCATGCACCTTTACTAGAATAATTTAGATAATTCCAGCACTAGAACTGCCCATCTCTGCTAAACAAAAAGGTAAAAGGAGCTGTTAACTTAAACACTACCACTTCATGACATCTCTGGGTGAAACAGAGCATTTTGAGCTTTTGAGGTGTAAACAGCCTGTTAGCAAATGATTATTACAAAACACAAACTCCAGCAGTGATTTTGAGGCGGTAACATTCTAACATGACTAAAAGGTCACAAGTCAATTTTGCATAATCTAGGATCTCTTGAAATACATTTTAAATCACTCTTGCAAAACAATTGTTTTGGATGAAAAACATCAACATAATCTAATAAATCAATAAACGATGTTAACTTCTATCTCAATATTAATCATGTAATGGCAGCCCTTATAAACACCCGTGTATGCCTCTGAGCTCTTGTTTTGACAACACAGGCTTTTTCTTCCAGGAATGTAAGCAGAATTTAATCAACAAATCCTCCTAAAGCAGATAACTGTATAACACTTTATCAAATTGAGAAAAATTGTTGACAACATGTGAGGTGCAAACTCAGCAGGCTCTCACAAGAAAGTGGCTCTAACATCAAAGAGTGAAATTCAAAGGTGAAAACCTAGATCTGCTCTGATAGCAAAGCCACATACAGACAAACAGGATGCTGAGATGTGAATAACATGGGGAACTATGGGATATTAGAGTAACTGATTCTTTTTTTTGGGGGGGTTGTTTTTTGGGGTTTTTTTTGTTTTTCAATTTTGAAATTAAGCACAAACAAAAATAAAAAAATGACAAAAACAAAACAAAAACCCTTCCACACTCCTCTCCACACTCAACACATACATAAAAAACACCAGGTACACAAACATCAAATGTCAGTCAAGTTCATAAAGTAACTATTTCAACACAGTATGAAGCATTTGACATTTAACTTTCTTCATTCAGTCCACTGGCTCCAAATGCCAACCACACAGATGACACATGTTGAGATGGAGTGGTTTTTGAAAGATTGGGCGTGAGTTTCTCAATAGGAGATAGTGTTGAACCAAACTCATGTACAGCCTATAAGAGCAGATTGAGTAATTAGCCATTTCCAAGAAATGCGGATGAACCCTTCCTGTATTTGCACTTTGACACCATGTTGTCATCTAACAGACAGAATAATATAACAAGGAACCTACAATATCTCGACAAAAAAAACACTACTCTATTCTACCGTTGCTGTGGAGATCACATTAAATATTTTTTTGTTTTTGTTACGTTGTCACAGCCATCACCAAGAGTGGGCGCTTTTCAATCCTAATATGTACAGTGTTATATCATCATTAACAGCTGTGCATTTAAAAGGAAGGCTTACATATCAACTAACTCAAATCATAAGTTTTACTTCCTGTTCGCCTTAAAATAACCATATCACACATCTTCAACTCCAAAGTGCTGAGAATGGCATCATTTTGCACTATGGTTGACTCCTGTTCACTAACCAGAAAAACAATGTGGTGATCCTGTCAAAAACAACTTTAGCTTTGTATGGTATTTGTGCTAATATGGAAACTCTAACAGTAAATGTAAATGTGTGATTAAACTAATTATAATATATTTAAATAACTTTTTACAAAGATCACAATTTGAGATACCACATAATGTCAATCAGATCTCAAAAAATATTTAAATAATAATAAAGTACATGTAAGATATATTGCCAAAGAAAATATAGACAATAAACAATAATACTGAATGCCATTATGCCACTGATACAATCACCCTAAAGCAGGACTTTCTCCAAAAAAAACTTCTAATTATAAAGTATAAGTACTGTATTGTTAATGAAGATGAGATGCAATAATGACAATAACTTAACAAGTCATAGAAGTTATTTATTCAACCCTCTATAGCTAAAATTGTCCAGAAAGTACAAAGAATGACAATAGGTTCTTCATTAGTACAAAGTAACTTAACAAGTCATAGAAGTTATTTATGAATGACAATAGGTTCTCCATTAGTACAAATAAAAATGATCCTATAAGTGGCTATAGTATTTATCGTGACATGTCTTGTGAGCATCTGAGTAGCTTTAAAAGAGATCATGTGTGTGCAATAATAGTAATGCTAGAGGTAATTGCAGCAGTGTATTATAGTTTTAGTAGTTTATAGTAGTTGTGGTAAGCACTTGCAGCAGAATATGTTTTGGTGAAAGAAAATAAACTCAGTGAGACAAAATTAAGTTAATTATACTTTAGAGATAAGATTACAATGTGGGCAATACTAATAAAGCCTCCATCAGTGCAGTCTCATGTTAGTCCAGTACAGACAAATTTCTGATTTCTTACCTGTTCTTCAGTGTGCAGTATCCATCAGCTCTACACATGCCTTTAAGACCCGAAGCAACATGCTGCCAGCCTCCGCACGCTTACTTTACCAATACCATTCACTCAGCGTACACAAACATGGTTTAGTAGGTTCAGCCACATCCTGGACACTCTCGATCTGTGAAACCGGCAAATTCAGATGGTGGATTGGTGCTCGTAGTTTCACAGCTGCATCTCGTACTCCTGCCGACGCACAAACACAGCAAACAGGAAGTGAATGAGAGCAGTGCATGTGAGCACAATGAGGAAGAGGCTGAGTTGTGCGTGTATGTTCCACAGTGGGGCGTCTGGAGCTGTCACTAAACATATGAGCTTAAATGTGGATGTGGGAAGGGATGTTAGTCTCTAAGAGGAAGTCATCTGTTTGCCTTGTTTGTTTTCAAGCTATTTTGACACTCAGGACTGAGGTGGCTTTGTTCACCTTGTTCACTATTTTGTCAATGGTTACTGTAATTCATACAAATATCTGCCATACTTTGCATATAAAACAACGCCTTTTCTGTGCTTTTGTTTAAAGCATTTCCATCTAATACTGTGAATTCCCCTTTTTTAAATAGACACAATGCGATTCTATATACTATGTATTATGTGGTAACTTGATAGTATAAAACTAGAGATTTTTATGTTTGCCTCTAAGGTATAAATGTCAACACTTGACAGACACTATGTGCTGGATGGTCAAACCGTCAAAAATATTCTATGATAAATTATTAAAGATGCACTATGTAGCTTTCACAGGGAGAGACTGCCACCTGTTTGTCTCTGTGATGATGTTATAGTTATAGTTATAGGAATATTCCACACTACGCCATTAAACATGTCCATTTTGCACTGATTCAATTTAAGCAATTTATATTGTTCAAAACAAACATTGTTACTGAGAGCATGGTCACCTCAGCATAGATCTGGCCTGTAACTTGGTGCCATCGCATGATTAGACTAGTCTAATACCATATTGCAGCACATTCCAGAAAAAGCAATAGCTTTTTTCCATGTAGACCAGCAGTGAGTGGACCCTCCAACAGAAAAGTTACAAAGTGCACCTTTAAACTGCATTTAATGTATGCAGAATTTAGTGAACTTCTTTAATAAAATCAAGTGAAAATAATAAACATTTCTTAACGTGGTAACTGAAATACTTATTAAGGCCATAAGATGGCGCTGTCTACTATCACTGATCAACAAGTTTGGGACCATAATATTTGTACAAAAACTTTTTGGTTTTGTTTTGTTTAATAGGCCTAAAATACAAATAGAATCCATATAACATGATTTTTTTATTTTATTTGATGGCACAAACCTACTGGTGGTCCATTATCTGAGCTAAAATAGCTATAATTCTAAAAACACTGTCATTTCAATCGTGCTTGTGTTTTGCCAAACACGTTGATGATGAAAAAAGATGCATAAAAGGTATTCAATCATTTAACTAAGCTTAACAGATATCATGTCTGCTCCTGTTGGCAGAACAGGGGGAAACGTCCTCACCTCCTCATCAGTGATGCAGTCCAGAGGATGCCCTTGTCCCGCCCCTCAGTGCGCGTGCGTGCCCCGCAGATGAGCGCTCTCGCAGTAGAAGCAGCGCCCCACGCCCCCACTTCACTCCACGCTGCTTTCCTGCGCAAAGACAGAGGAGAGAGAGGAGAGAAAAGGGGGGAGAGAGAGGGGAAAAGGCGCAGGAGGAGCGGGACACCCGAGCCACTCTTATATACGGACGCTTCTTTTACGCACGAGATTTGTAGAAACTAGAAAACAGACAGGTGGAGCTGAGTCTCATATTAAGAATTAAGAACAATTTTGCCGTTCTATTCCATAGTTTAGGTATTTCATTATAAAAAATAACTAAACTAATTCTCAACTATTGTGTGTTTCTTCTTCTGTGAGATAATACTTTGCTTCTTTCCCGCACAGACACGATGCTCTTCGTCCTCCTCACTGCGTACCTGTGTTGCCAGGTCGTGCTGGGCGGCTACGGCGGGATGTTCGCGGCTCAGACGTCCCCCCCGGACCCCTGCTACGATGAACACGGGAACCCTCGGCGCTGCATCCCTGACTTTGTCAACGCGGCATTTGGCAAAGAGGTCAAAGTGTCCAGCACATGCGGAAAAACTCCAAGCCGCTATTGTGTTGTCACTTCAGTTGAAAAGGGAGCTGAGAGGACTAGAAACTGCCACACGTGCGATGCATCTGATCCGAAAAAGTATCATCCTCCCGCTTATCTGACCGACCTGAACAACCCGCACAACCTCACCTGCTGGCAGTCTGAGAGCTTCAAGCAGTATCCACAGAACGTCACTCTCACGCTGTCACTGGGCAAAAAGTTTGAGGTGACGTACGTGAGTCTTCAGTTCTGCTCGCCTCGACCCGAATCTATGGTTATCTACAAATCAATGGACTACGGAAAAACGTGGGTACCATTTCAGTTTTACTCCACTCAGTGCAGAAAAATGTACAACAAACCAAACAGGGCCGCGATAACAAAGCAGAACGAGCAGGAGGCGGTGTGCACAGACTCCCACACGGACATGTACCCGCTCACCGGAGGCCTCATCGCCTTCAGTACGCTGGACGGGAGACCGTCCGCGCACGACTTCGACAACTCCCCGGTGTTGCAGGACTGGGTCACGGCCACGGACATTAAGGTCATCTTCAGCAGACTGCACACTTTTGGGGACGAGAACGAGGACGACTCGGAGCTGGCACGGGACTCGTACTTCTACGCAGTGTCGGACCTGCAGGTGGGTGGGAGGTGCAAGTGCAATGGACACGCGTCCCGCTGCATCAAAGACCGGGACGGTAACCAGGTGTGCGACTGTAAGCACAACACCGCGGGGCCCGAGTGCGACAGGTGCAAGCCCTTCCACTATGACAGGCCATGGCAGCGGGCCACGGCCAGGGAGGCCAACGAGTGCGTCGGTGAGTCCAGCTTCAAACATTCTCTACAAATGTATAACCTAAGCTATGTTTTACTTTGGTCCATTGTACCGTGAGTCCGGTAGAATTGGCCCAACACACATCCGGGAATTGCAAATTGGCGCGCGCGCGCGCTCCGATTAAAAGCAAGTTGTTTTAATAGGCGTAAGCTGTTTTTGAACAGTGGCGTTTTAGTTACAAAAAGCAACGCTTACGCTGAAATATTGTCCACTGCCGTGTCTTATTTTCAACTATTGATTTGAATAACATTAATTGATAATAATTGTAGTTTTTTTCCCTGTTCGTTTCTCTTAATTAAAATGTTTTCAGGAGATGCCACAACTAAACCACTTTCCAAATAGTGGCGCGCGTCCGCAAATCTGTCTTAATTTAAAAGACTGCTGCAGACCGTAATGAAGCCTCTAACCTCAGCAGTGCCCACCTCAAACAGAACCACAAGGCCGCGTAATAAGCCCCAGGAAATTTCCACTTCACCGCATGCAGCAATAAACTACACTGTCGATTGTAGTCAGACAAAACCACTGCAACCATGAGCCAGCAAAAAACTACACAGGCCTAGGCCTTAGTGATTTACACTAGCTATCTTCACAGTCCTCTAAAGCCTCATAGTTTACACTGTATTTAAAAATAAACAATCTTAAATTAGATTAAATTAAATTTCATTAGACCAATAAGGGCCTATTATTTTTAGTTTTGTATTTAACAATTTCAATTGATGCTGCGCTTTCATAGAAAAATATATTTATATATTTTCACATATTTATCATATTGGAAAAAAAATCTCAAATCCCTTTATATCCAAAAGCAAAAAACCCAAACAGGTTCTTAAGCTTTAGGAATTTATTACACTTTAATTAGATTGCAGTATACACATTTTATATAAAATATTAACACAACTTGAAAATGTTTAGCTAAACTCGTCTGATTTCTGACGTACAGGTCTAATCAGTTCGTGGTCACTCTAATTAAATGAGTCCACCCTCAATGGACTCATGTGGTATTTTCAGACATGTGCTCTCTGCTTGAACAAAAGCAGGTGGAGTTTAAAATAGTGCTCTAGTCTTTCCTCTGGGCTTTGTGTCTCAGAGCCAACATGTTTCACAGCTGACTCCTGATCAAAGCACAGGTAACATCGCAGATACACAGTAGTATTTTATTATTACGCAGGCACGCATGTATCAGTATCAGTAATGTCCACATCCAGAAGCCTCAACAAGAGAGGATCCTGAAGGTTCACCGCACAAGACAGGTTCAGAAGTGTTTCAGTTCTTTTATCATAGATTTAATTTAAATTGGTGAACATTTGAAAAGCTGTAGTAGATGAGGTACGTTTTGTATTTAGAAGTTATCTTTAATAAGACCTAATGGAGCTTAAACAAAAAAAAACCTTAAACACACACACACACACACACATATATACATACATACATACATACATACAATACACACACACACAATTTGTTTGAATACTTGTTTGACGTGTTGGCCTTGGAGATAGGAGAAGAAGAGAACAGTGCAAGATGAGGCAAAAACAATGGTGATGATAGATATGATCCGTCAAAACTCAGTAAAACAAACAATTTTGAAGCGTCATATTTTCCTTTCTGGTTTTATGTCAGAACCTCTGACAGTTTGCACAGTTTGCAGCTGGTGGAAAGGCTTTTGTGTGCCGCTGTTGTTTCATTCTCAAAGACACATCTGTCTCAGAGGCAGACGTAAATGTGTGAAATCAACACGTTGTGGTGGACCATGGGGCTGCAGGATTTGGAAAAAAAATATCTATTTGCAATTTCTCTGATAAACACTGCAATTACAATTTGATTTGCAATTTATGTTTAGATCGCAGGATTCTGTTCAAAGTTCACATTTTGAAGACATCCCAGAGCATTAACATATGAGAGCAGACTGCACCATGATTCTTTTATGATAAAATAATACAAGAATCACATGCATTTGAGAACGTTTGTAGACGAACTTCAGCAATTTCTTACATAAGAGATGTTTTTTTCTTTGCAGAGGAAATTATAGTTAAAGAGGGGGTATTATACACAATAACACTAGAGCTTTTTACCATGTTATAACATCGTTCCCTCATCAGAAACATGCCTGAAGAGGTTTTAGATCCTTATTCAAACCCTCCTCACGGTTAGCTGTAACCCTGTCCAATCTTCAGCTCACAAGTCTATGTCACTACACAACAATTCTCCATGAAAACACTAAAGCAGGATTCAAAACTGTACAGAGCAACTTAACAAATCTGATGCTATGTGCGGTAGTGTTATTAGCAAGATGCAGGCTGCAGACTGACTTGTGTGGTGCTTACATTATTTTCTGTTTAAGTCGCATGTGACATCTTGGATTAAATTGCAATTCAACTTCTTAATGTCATGTCACAAAAGCTCCAAAATCATTCCATTATCTTATTTTAAAATGCTTATATGGAGGTTCAGCATTTATCCAACTACTGACTATAGTTTACTTAAGAAGAGGTACTTTTTTAGTATTTCACTTTTATGACAACACTGGCACATGTTTTTGTTTTAAGTGCACTTTTCTGATCATTTTAACTGAATGGGCACTGTTAATAAATCACTAATGAGCTATACTTTATGAAATACATAGTTAGAATTGCAAGTCAAGTCTAAATACTGTTTTGGTTTCTACATGACATGATTAAAGATGGTTTTATAAATAAATTAGAGTAAAATGGTGATAAAGGTGAAGATGCACTGTGTAACTTTACAGGTGGAGTCTGCTATTTTTCTATAGCCATGGAAACCAGCGCTATGCCAATTTACCAGCCTGATTTGTGGAGAGGTGCGCCCGCAGTATAATGCATATTTTTCAAGGCTTTTATTTTTATTGTAAAAGCACCTGTAATTAAATAATACACAAGTTTAATGCAATGTGATACATTCCTGGAAATGCAACACAACCAGGTGCTGGGCTTGTACCAGAAAAGTTACACATTGCACCTTTACAGAATGCACCCCACAAAAGATCAGAGAAATAAACAGTGTAAGAGTTCCACATGTTTCATTACTTGCTTTGTTCTGAAGCAGTTTCTCTGCGCTAAAACTGCATATGCTGTTTCCAAACACATTTTTTCTAACCTTATAATTTGTAAAAAAAAAAAAAAGCACTGTTTTTATCTGACTGGCAGGCTCTAGTCTTTTTAATCATAGTGTTTAGATCTGACAGATTTTAGATGGCTATTTATATAATTAACACATTTCACTGTAACTATGGAGTACTCTATCTGCTATTGGCACACAAAGACAAGATTTAGATTAGAAGGAGACTAATCAATTACAGTCCAATGAACTAAGTGTAAACAGAACATTTCCCCAAATTGAGTATGTAGATATAGATAAAAAATTAAACTTGTCAAATGCAGATTGGGTTAAATGGTTTAAGGGTGGATCAAGATCTTGAAGCTATTAATGTCAGGGCTTGGCAGGAGCCATTCGAAGCTGGAATTTTGGAGCTAGTTGTTTCTTGCCATTTAGCCGCTTCAGAAGCAATTTATTTTTGACACAATTCCAATTTTGCACAGACTATGATTTCAGCAGGCCCAGTGATGAGTGTAAATGAGTTTATACGAAATAGGTTACACACAGATCGCAGTATTATGAAGATTTAATCATGAAGAATGCACCGGTCTGGTCTGGTAGCGTTTATGCAACATCTGTGTGTGAGTGCGTTGCCATGTTGTCCAGTTTTCAGGTGGAATCAGTGTGTTTTCATTTTAGAGGAAAACTCTCAGGTCCTTCAGTTTGGGGTGATGGGTCAGAAAGACAAAAATGCACTGGAGATTTCATGGGTTGGACGTGCGCGGTACGATTGTGGCTCCTTTGGGCTAGCGTAGCGAGCATCTCTGGTCTGGTTTCATTGCTTTGGCTACAGCACATAATGCAACACAGACCACAGTATCATAATATGTGTCCAGCTCTTTGTCCAATGTGAGAAGAGAAAGTGTGAGGTGGACCCTTGACCCTGCACTAACTTATTGGCTCTAAAGTAAAGCCACATTGCATTTCACTGTTGGCTATGGACCAGAGCTTGCTTCCTCTTCTTCTGTCGCACTTGTACTGATCTGAACTTAGTCAAGCTTATTTTACAGAATTGACAGCATAATTTCTTAATAAAGGAAAAGTCTTTGTGTTACTTGATGACAAAGGAGTCTCCATGATGATAATAAAGACATATTTTTAATATAGCAGAATGTATTTTGCAGCATAAAAATACAAACTGGTTTTATACAATTCAGGTGTAGATCAAGACCATACTAAATATTTTCATGTTCAAATTTGTCTGTTTATTTTTTTTTATTTAAATTTAAATTTTAAATATTGATGTTTTTAGTGTGTGTTTTAGCATCAATTTGCATATGTGTATTGGATTTTTATCATATCTACAACATAGTAGTATAACATGCAAGGAAGAGTAGCTCATTATTTGAAGTGGCTGCTATTTCCAGACCAAACATGGCTACAATTAAAACTGTCTTGAATGTTTATGACTACTATAACTACTGCAACCAATAAGCACTACTATTAAAACTCCACAATACACATAATACAATTCTGCCAAAACTATACTATACTGCTACGGCTCCACTTTCAACCATTGCAACATAAACTTTAGTTATTTTACCTTTGAAAATCAAAGCAAATCATTGTTTATTTTGGGCCTATTTAAAAATCTTTTGGCACTTTGGCTGGTGGCAGAAATTCTTTCAGGCTTTAAACAGTTTCCTGACAATCTGTGTTGTGAGAGCAGCTGCCTTTAATAGTTTTGCCAATTGGAGTTTATCTGTGGTTTTTCTTTCTCTGTTTAAATCCATTCACTGTGGCTATTAGCCCACAGTCGACACTTTTGTACACAGCCTCTAGCTGTCAGCTTCCACTATCCTGAGGGGGAAATGTATTTAACTTTTGTGCATTTCGATTAATGTAGCCCCAAGACACTATTGGCAGCTGTTCTTTAATTTTTCTTTATAAGACGTAGACGTTGACAGCGCGAGTTAAATTATCACTAGTAGCCCTAGGTGGAGAACGCATTACAAATTTAGTGAAACGGTGATCAAACATGACGCTAATGGCTGCCACACATCTGTTAACGTGCTGCTAGCTGTTGGAACAAGAGCAGGAGCATATGGAGGGATCATTTCTCAACAAAGTGTATATCTAATGTAGCCTAATCTGCAATGCGTAAAAAATAAGAAGAGTAAATTCTGTTGCTTTCGTTATGGCTACTACTGAAACAGCCAGTACAAACACACACCCCTCCAGCAGCTAACCACTGAAAAGTACTTTGTATTTTGTAAGAATTTATGACACATTATTCTGTGATTACTATTTCAGATTAAGGCTGGAAATCACAGGGTCCCTCACGATTCGATACGATACTCGATGCACGGCTCGCAATACGATATTGAAATGGCGATAGCTGCGATAATCAATATGACGCACACGATACTCTTTCTTTCCTTCGACTAAATACGGAAAACAACTGTAGGGCGGTTACAAAAATAATTGCAAAAAGACACCAAAAATACTTCTTATTCATTATCCGTTATTATTCTTATTCGTTAATATATATTGATATATCACCAAATTTAGTATGACAATGTTTTGATATTTTTGCGCACCCCTGTTTCTGATACATGTAAATAGAAAAAAAAAGAATAAAGAATAAAAAAAAAAGAATAACATTTGCGAGATTGGGCAACAGTGTGTGTAGTAGGCCTTTGTGACCATTTTTACAGCGGCTGCATGAGTCCAAGAAGAAGCCGCAGGGAGACATCTGTTAGTGAATTAATTGTTGAGTTGATGCGGTAGTGAAAGCACAGTTTGATGACAGAAGACGTCTGCGACTGCGAGTGGGTGGGAGTGTGTGTCTGCGGGTGTATGGGTGTGTGTTTGCTTGTATGTGTGTGTGTGTGTCTGCGTGTGTGTAATGAAGAGGAGAGTTTGCTCATAACAAATACCACCCCATTAGACATAATTATAAGGCAGGGCAGGCGAATGCAGAGAGTCATTGCTCCGACCACAGCAGGTCTGTTTCGTGTGTAATGCATGCCTCTTAATTCACACCACTAAAGTTACATTGAACTTTTTACTGTCTACTTACCAATGATGTCACTAGAACATCATTCTCTCCGGGGACAATTTCGACAATTATCACTTCCTCAGAGTTTTTGTAAATACAGTACGCTTAAAGGGGCAGTACTGTTTTTTGTTTGTCCATTTTCTAAATAAGGCTGGCGTGTTGTTCACTTGGAACTGGCAGTTATTTAAATGTTGGGTCGGTTGTGAATTATAATGAGATAATTTGGCGAAAATAATAAGAAATGTCCCTATAAAGTGGCCCAAAAATATCTGCAGATTTTATCGGTTTGCTCTGGATTGTAAACAAACTGTCTGAATCTAATTATAAAGCGTTTTCATCCTTGGCGAACCAGGAAGTAAGGCTGGTGTGCTGTTCAAGAACAACGGACATTTATTTATATGATGGGTCTGCAAATATTTGTCTGATGCAACTCTTTGAATGAAGTTTAATAGTAAAACAAAAACCTGATCGGCCATTGATGACCCATGAAAAGTTTGTTAGTATTTTGAGCGATTCCGTGCAGTTCTGAAGTATTTGAGTCTGTATGAGAATGTTTCTGATGATCTCAGCATTGCTCTGGCAGCATTTACTAAGAGGAGACTGTGGGCTTGGGCCAAAGCAAACTCGGGCTGTAGTCCGTTAGTCGCTTCGTTGATTAGTCCAGTGGTTCACAACCTTTTTTGTCTTGTGGACTTGTGTACCCCAAAAGCGTTGTCTCACACTCTTGTGTACCCCCTATATCGTGTAATGGTGTTTTTTTTTTCGTTATAGCCTTTAGCAACTCTTCTATTTTCTTATTTTAATGATATCTATGTCAAATTTTTCTACAGAAACATTATGAAGCATTTAAAATACATTACTAAGAACATTTTTTAATTCAAATGCCACTTATACTTCAGTTCCATATTTTTTCTAAATCTGAAATTATTCCAAATACCACCTTGCGTACCCCTGGAGGTCCCTGAACCCTGTAGTCAACTAATTATTTTAAGGACTTTAATGCACAACAGCCAAACAGAGAAAGTAGGGAGTGGATTAGCAGAAGATCTGGGAGAGAATTCTGTGTTTAATCTGCCTTTTTCCCTATAAAAACAGTTTTTCCTATTACTTTTCAGTATAAATAGTTGTTTTTACACAAACGCATGTGTAGTTGCAGTATTTTGAGCACAGTTACACAGTGAGATCATGGAACTAATGAATTGTTTGAGAGTTTTTGTCATGGCCCCTTTTTCGTCGACTAATGAATCAAAAGAAAATACAGTATCTTTAGTCGACCAAGATTTTGAGTTGATGACAGCCCTAAAGCAAACTGGGCTAGCAGCAGGTGAGGCCAATGGAGATGAGAGGATACAAACAGAATAAAATAAAAAAAATAAAATAAAAAAAACTTCTATTTTCAGAAATAAACTTAAAATGAGTGCTGTCTCAAACTAGTGAAACATATGGTGCAGTTAGATTCACTTCCTTTATCCAAACCTGGCTCGGCCCTTAACATCTCCCTTCCAGATTCTCTGTGTAGCTGATAAGCAGCCCGCAACAACAATAAAACACACATATGCTTGGCCTTGCAACACATGGATGAAAAGAAATATATAATGATTTTAATTGCAATAGTCCACTTTCAGGGTACAAAGCTCTGGCTCTGTCTCTCTTGGCTGAGGTCCTACCGTGCACCATTAAGACCACCAACAATGAGCACATGTTAGAAACAGTCTTTAGCGCTCAGAAGTAAAAGATTAATGTCTGGAATGAGTTATACAGTCCAACAGCAGCGCATGGTGCAAATCAGAGCGCCCCCTACTGGCACAATGAACACTGTGGTCCTTAACGCAGAAGCCTCCACTTCTACTCTGAACTCTTTAAACAAGGGATCCTACGCATGTTCAAGATGTTTATTTTTTGTGCTTTATATTAATCCAGTTGACGTAATCTTTAAAACCAACAGAGCTTCACATCAGCTTGAAGTCAATCTTAACAAATCTGCAACTTTACTGACCCACAAGGGAAATTATTTGGACACAGTAGCTCACACATCACGATATATTATAATAACAAAGAGCAAAAATCCCAGATAATGGATTTCGTTATGATTTTGTGAAATTTGTGAGCCTCACTGTACATCTGAAAATCTAACAATGTCACAACTAGGTCTGTCACGATAACAATGAAAATATTTTATGACACTTATACAACAACAATAATGCAAGATAATCCCACAGATAGTATCATGCAAAGACTGGAACAAATAAATAACAGAATGTACCAATAAAAAGCCATAAAAGTCACTTATACAAAGATTTACAGCTAAAATCTCTTTTGTAGTGTTTGCTGATTTATTGCTCATGTCTTTCCCTTTTTTGTGATGTCAGTGTGTGGCAGTAGAGGGGAGGCCGAGGCTTGAGCTTAACCCCTGTGTGTGGCCTGTATCTAAACACTAGGACCAGAAGCCAGGCGCACTTTATATATTTGTTTTTAAGGACAGCAACAATCCCAGCTCTAACTAACTTGTAAAATGTGATAGCAGTCAGCAGAGGTCAGCAGAAAGTAGACAGATTTACAGTCATGGAGTGAAAGACGCTCTGTAAAACCTTTTCTCATTCATGACAATGCGTAAAGATGCACTGCGTAACATTCCTAGTGCAGTTTCTGTCACCTCTTTGCGTCCATGGAAATGTTATCGCTCTGAGTAAGCCTCTACCATGAGAGAAACGAGCACTACGCTACATTACAGTTCAAATCTGTGGAAAGTCGGCGCTTTTCACAGAAGGAACTAGTATTTTTGAGCAATAGAAACATCTGTAATGACGCAAAGCTAGATCGGTGTGTTTAAAGTTATACCATGGAGCATTTCAGGCTATAACATCTCCATGGAGACAAGAAAGTAGCAGACTATCCACTGGAAAATTTGCACCTTTAAAGTGGGGCGTTTAGAGAAGCGTCGAGTGTGTTTGTATATTTGTTTGGCC
>KN498684.1:72595-84350 GCA_000787155.1 Scartelaos histophorus | reverse complement strand
GCACGACACTGCCAGAAGTTATGTGAACCCAAAACACAAGGATCCACCGGTCCCATAGAAACCAAAGGCGTGTGTGTAAATAGACTGGAGGTGCTGTTTGACATAAGCAGAGCTAGCGATTGTTTGGATTGGGTTTAGAGATCTGTTTCCACATCGTCACTGTGTTTGCTGTTTGTGATGCTGGAGGTAGAGGAGACAGGCTTAGGTAATGGCTGGATAGGACACAATACAGGTTTAACAATGTGAAGAGAACGTGTTGGCAGGAAGTGAAGGTAAAACATTGCACAATTGGTTTAGAGCAATTGGTTTACAGATAATTCTTGGCGAGTTTGTGATGTGATTATCAGATCAGACACTGGGGATTGTTGGGTACTTGTTCAGTAATCCAGCCACACTTAAAAAGCGAAACGTCCTATCCATCAACCATAATAGATTCGTGCACTTTCCCACTCAGTCGTAGGTGAAAGATTTTTGTTTTTGGGCTACAGAGAATGCAAACCCGCTCTGACCCGGTGCAATGTTGTAGAGGATCTTTTGCTATCGTGCCATATATTGACACTTAAGCTTTTTTAACCCTGCCAGCACAGTCAGTCCCCCCGTGGTTAAAGGTGATATGAATGTAGTAGATGTTACACTGTGTGACAAGGGTCGGCTTGTTCCTTATCTCTATTAAGTGTTTGTGCTTGTGCATTTCAGTGGATGCTGCATGGATGGCTCCTAAAGCTGTCAGCCCTTACACTATTAAGACAGCTGCTCTTAGCCCCATTGTTCACGTGGAGCTATGGAGACCTGACAGGCCTGAGGAATGTATTCACTCTCAGACCTTTCACTGCTCTGCGCTCAATGGGACCTGCCACTGTCATCAGCAGCCATGACATTTTTATGGCATCGCTGACATACACACAACACTGAGCCCCGAGCTGCAGCCAGCACCTCTCTCCTCCTCGATCTGTGGTTTCACAAACATCCACACACAGAGGCATGTTTCACAGATGGACCACTCCGTTTATCTGACAAACTTTCAACTTTACGGTTTTTCTTCACAAACTCAGACTTTAAGGTCCAGCAGCTCACACCTCTTGCACCGTCAGACAAAGAGGCCTGATTACTCAGCTAATGGATGCATGAGTGATCACAGCGGCCTTTTACAAACTGGCCTATTCTTGTCTCTCGGCGGGGGGTGGAAGTGTGCAGGGGCCCGTGTCCTGCTGTGAGGGGCTCCGCTCTGTGTGCACAGTACAGGGGTAACAAGTGGTCCCATGCTGCGCCCTAAGCACAGGCCAGTCGCACATTAAATGGGCACTAATGCGGGAAATTGGAGGCCATTAGGGCGAGCTTTGTTGTTAAGCCTCTGTGTGGCCAGTGAAAGGGAAAGTCTTATGGCCCCCACATGAAGCAGGGTCACTACATGAGTGTCCTGCTGTGAACCAAAGCTCAAACATTTGAATCTATGTGTTTTTATCGTGATAATATGTACTATGAAGAGTTTGGTCTTAAATGACTGGATACAAACTCCTACATTCTGAGGACGGTGAGAAGAAAAGCACTAGCAGAACATCCAAAGAATTTATTTATTCTAATCCCATCTTCAAATCCTATAAAGTCAAAATTTAAAGGGAAAAAATGTCATTGAAATGAAAACATCCTTGACATGGGAAAAAGACACAGCAAAAGAGTTTCATTAAATTTTGTGTTATAATACTGTGGGGAAAGTCCCAGTTTTGCTGCACACAAAATGTCATTGTGTCTTTATAAAATCATTTATAAAAACAATCATCTGTATCCATGGAAACAGGATGCAATTAAACAGCACATGAATTATCAGGGCAGCACATACACACACGCACACGCACACGCACACAGACACACACGCACAGAGACACACACACACACACACACACACACACACACAAACTGGGGAGCAAAGAGCAAGAGTAAATATTTATACTCTTCAGCATCCTTCAGTGATCGAAAAAAGTGAAAGACGTCATGTGTTTCAGGAGCAGCCGTCATCACTGACAGATAACGATTCTCTCATTCGATAAATTCTCTTTATTCATTAATGACCTGCCTGATGGCCGTATGGTCCTGCTCTTACATAATGTTTTATATTTTCTATGTTTTTTGGCCCTAGGCTTCATTTCACAGACAGCACTGCAGTAGAATTGTTTGTTCATAATGATTTAATTTGATGTTCAGCTAAATTTGATTTCACAAATGGGCTTTCAGTTTTGCTTTCATAAACATAAAGTTTTTTTATAATGTAAAAAAGTAAGTTGTTTTTGCACATCTAAAACTATGTATGTGAAACGCTGCCACATATGTTGCCAGAGTGACGTAGCAGGTCAGCCCTGTGTATAGAGATATGAAGTTAAACACTACACAGCACAGGGCTGATCTAACTGAGCACCTCCCATACTATAACAAGCTATCAGATGTACTCACCCAAAGCTCAAATAAAGGAAACCCATGAAGCGGCTTTTCTCACTTTCTCTCAGGGAGTTAATCTGATTACTTTTGTGGGCGCCATGAGGATTCAAAG
The DNA here is from genome assembly GCA_000787155.1 of Scartelaos histophorus. Classification (NCBI taxonomy): domain Eukaryota; kingdom Metazoa; phylum Chordata; class Actinopteri; order Gobiiformes; family Gobiidae; genus Scartelaos; species Scartelaos histophorus. The sequence goes on along the minus strand of KN498684.1, from coordinate 81,808 downwards.
TAAACTGTGAAAGTGTGGATTCCTCCCAGTGTTTGTTTTAAAGTGGAGGTCCCGGCCGTGGATGTTTGGGGTCCCTGCTATGATTACTGTGGTATACTTTCAGTCCTGTTTTGGGTGAGCTTTAAATTAAATAGAGATTCTTGCACATTATATGACTAAATTTATTAAAACTTAACAAAGAACACTTGAATTCTTAAGCTGCCTTATGGTTGACAACAGTTACTACTACATATGATAAGGGTGATTTAAGAGGATGGTCCGGTGTGGATTTTTTTTTTAAACTAGTGCAATGTCCACTTGTGTCCATTTGTGAACCAGTATTCCAAAGTCCATAGTAATACCCACAATGTTTGCAAAGGAACTTTTCACTTTTGTAAAAACAATAACAAAAACAAAGCTGCCTTATGGTTGACAACAGTTACTGCTACATACGATAAGGGTGATTTAAGAGGATGATTCTAGGATATAGGCAAACTTGTTGCATGATTTGGTGAACATACAATCATATCTTAATCTGATTGTTTTTCTATTTTCATTGTAACTCACTGGTCTGTTTAAAAAGAGATCTGATGCACTGAAGACAAACTAAGAAAGACACATGAGCACAAGGGCAGCTCTGAAAAAATCTTGGTTCCAAATATTGCCAAATCCTACAAAAATGTACTGTTACAGATATCTTTGAAAACCCTCATATATACTAACTGAAACAGATGTATCTTAAATTAAATTTGAAGGAAACTCAAAACATTTTTCTATAGTTTGCAGCGTAGTGTAGTTGTGTCATTTGTGTAAAATTACTGATTGATATTTTCAGTCTTTGCTCTGCTATTGGCTGATATCCTGCATTTCCAGATACTTAATTATTGGAACTGAAAAAGCTGCATCAGTGCATCACTAACTAAAATCACTAAATTCCCATTCTTATCACTGGTGGGATGAGCTTAACCTCCAGCTCTGTGGTCTGACTTCTCCCTCTAATTAGCCGAGGGAGCACTGCCCATTCTGCTTTAGGGTCGGGAGAGAGATAGAGGTGAAAACCCAATTAGACAATTTTCCAAAACAAGCTGACTATAATGACTGTATCTGTGTGCGTGGGTGTGTGAGAAATACCAACAAATCATTATTAAAGGGCCCATATTATTTCTCTATATGTTTCTATATTGTCTTTATCTATATGTTATAATGTTGTATCCTCCCGGAGTTACATACCCAGAGTTGTGTTTTGTTTCAGTCACACATGTTTAACACAGAAATCCTGCATATTTAGTCCATCCCTCAAACAGAAACCACGCTGTTCCACCTCGTGATGTCATGTAGTAAGACAGGAAATGCTCCACTGTGTTTTTTAAACAAGGAGTAACTGGAGATGTAGACAGACTAATGATACAGGGTTACTCAAATATGTGAAGTGAAACAAAACTCAACTCCAGGTCTGTTTTTGAGAAGGTAAGAACATTCTAATGTGACTTAAAGCACAAGAGTGAATTTTATGTAATGTAGGACCTTTAAAACAAACACAGATACATGTGATTGAGAGGTGTAAATGGCTGTCCACACCATTAGAAGAGCTATTGGAGCACTTTAAATGAGCTTTAGTTTGATCTGACTAATTCACTTGTACTTGTTTAAAAGGTATCACTTCACACTGGCTTTTATGGCTCACCTGGGGCCCTCGCTAATCCAGACCTGATCCTGATTGAAAACAGATCAGAGCATAAGACTCCGAAAGCATCTTCACTGTCAAGGCGAATAGACAGATGTTTTCTCCTCTTCTTTCAGTGTTTCTTTATCATAGCATTATATCATCTGTAGTTAGTCTTTGTATACTTATGTTAAAACAAAGAAAATCCAGATGCTGACTTGCCCTACAGCTTTGCATGTGTTTTGGTAATTACCGCACTGTTTTCCCATTTAATGCATATTTCCATAGAAACAGTGGCGAGGTGTTTTGGCCTGAACTGGAGCTGCTACACATTTTAAAGGATGTTATTTTGATGAAAAAAATGCACAAATTAAAATAAAGAAGTTAAATCAATTAAAGTAATGAATTTATGTTGTAACCTCATTTTGTTTTGAAGTTAAGTTCAAGTGAAGTTAGGGGAGTGCATTGCCATGAGTCTGGCGACACAAAACATATCACGATCTGCAGATCACGATTCAATATATACTAAAATATAACACAATATATTGCAATTTATCCATAATTACTTCTATTAATACAGTCAACTGCACCTTCACAAGAACACAATTGTATGAAATATAATGTACAAAAATGTTTAAATCATCAGAACAGTTAATATAACTAATGATTTTTTGTGGAAAAATATAATAAAAAAGTAATTTAAAAAATTGGATTTGGATACATTTTGAATCAATATCACTGACTTGAATTTTTTCTTACAACCTCACAGCAAAAACTGGAGGGTTAAGATTTCAGGGTAAAAGAATTGTTTTTAACACAAAAAGTTATTTTAACTATTTGAAAGTTAAATGGGGGTTCGAGTTGGGGTTATTTGCCAAATTTAATTCAACTTCCCTTAATGTTAATTTGGCACCTCCCACTCACCACTTCAAACTCCCTCGAGAGAAAACCAGTTTGAACCAGTTTTATACATAATTTCATCTTAAATTAACTAAAATAAAGTGTAAAAATAAAGCATATCTGTGTGTTGTTTAACTAAATTGGAATAACCCTTCAAAGTGCTATCTGTTTTCTCTCAAAACATTAATAGATCTCTTGATTTTGGGGTTAAACAGGAACTTTGGTCCAGTGTTACTTATTTAACAGTTCCAAAAATGTTAAATGAACTAGAACAGATTGGAACAGAATATAAACGAGAAACAGAATATAAAAAGAGAAAATGTTAAAATTGATTCTGTGAAAGTCAATTTTAACACTCCACGTTTTGGTGGGCCTAAGTAAAGTTTTGATACACAACAGCAAACTCTAGCCAACCTATTACAATGTTAATGTATGTCTATTTTTTCATTTAATCAATCAGTATTTTATAAATGTAAATAACCTTTTGTCTTGGATTATGTGCAGTGCTGTGAGATCTATTCCTGATACTTTGCTGAATGCCACTCCCAGCTCTTCACTCCTTTTCACACTGTAATAAAGAAAGAAAAAAAAACTGTGAAAGTCCCTTCACAAAATCTACCTTGGACTAACTTCCGTCATGTCCAGTCAGTGTCAATGTCTTTACACAAGTGCTTTGGATACTTCCCTTTATCTAAGAAGAGTTTTTATGGAGCACGATACCCAGAAACACAATGTAGCTGTCACTTTACAATAGGCAGTAGACGCCGCAGGGCAGGGGGGCGTAGCTCAGGTGTGAGAGTGTGAAAAGGGACTGAGGGCGTGCATTGATCCCCGGACAGGTCGGCTCTGGTGCACGGGGGGCCACAGTGGGACCTGCAGGCAGCTCACTGATAGATTTACCTGAGCGGCCCCGAGCGCACACACTATACACAAAACACAGAAACCACCGGACCCTGACACATGCACACACACGAGCAGACAGCCTGGTGACACAGATATGTGGACTCAGTTTAACGAGGGCTGCTGGATTGTGAGGGGAAAAACATTTATTTAATTTAAGAAAAAAAGACTTTCTTAGTAATGTTATGTAATGCAGCTCCAGGTTAGTTTATTTTTTCTTCTTTCAGTTAACATAATCACTTGTAATATTACAAGTGATTTAACACAAAAATGATACAGGGGTCAATGACATGACGTCTGTTCAGTTACAATTTCTTCAGTTAAAAAGGTTAAAATTTTATAATAATTCCCCACATACCTGTAGAACCTCTGACCTCCATGGAACCAAATCATTTATTCAGAAACTATTAGTTATTTTGCATGTTATGTACTTAAAGTGTTAAAATGTTCATGTGGTACGAGCGTCCGCCCTTAACTGCTGATTTTTAAACTGTAAAATTACTCTAAATCTAATCCAGTGTATTTTCTTTCTTTTTTTGGCATATTTTCTGAAGTGTTTTTAGTCCCACGTGAAATTTCAGCTTTCTTGAATAGATATTTTCCCCATAATATTCAAACAAATATTCTCCGAGTGTGTCCACTTTTTCAAATATCAATATCATGTTCATATGATTCAGAACTTAGATTAACATCCCAACCATATTTTAGAAAATAAAACTATTTTACGGTTATTCTCAGTTGCACCACGTGACATTTTTTTGCCACAAGTCGCAGCCAATTCATCTACATAAAAAAAAAAATACTAAGCATATATATAAGTTCAATAGAAACTAAATATTAAAATTTGCCTGTTCAAAATCCTTATACGTCATTGACCCACATATCACTAAGTTATTCTACAGACCGAAGGTTCTGTAATGCAAAACAACCACTCTTTCTTTTTTTTCCTTTTATATAAGTATACATGTTTGTAATTGATTGAATTGATCGACAATTTCAAAAAAAAAAATTCTTCTCATGGTGACAATTTAAACAAATTAAACCCAAGTACATTTTTTAGATCTTATTTACCTATATCTGTTTGCAACACTAAGCTGTTTAATTTAGCACAAGGATGGGGAAAATGGGAATAAAAACAGAAACAAATCAAATAAATATTGCGTCTACTGTATTATCAACCAATCATATTTTTGTGTGAAATTTTGACACAGTTAAGTATCAAAATTACATTATTTCTGAGACACTAACTTGGTTCTCATGGGATTTTTAAACATACTATATTTAGCTAAGCATTTGAAAAACAAATAAGCAGTATGATTAAATTGTGTGGCTAATTAAAATCCCTGATATGTGGGAAAACTTGTACCGATAAGCCACTCTGGACAGATATAATGAGGCCCTTGGAGTAGGAGTTTGATGGATCAGTTTGGAAGATTCAAAAACACAAAACTATGACGGGGGAAGTAAACTCATCTTTTGGAAAGTTTTTCTGTTTTGGTGATGTTGAGCAGATGGACCAGAGAGACACCGTGTTGATCTTAAAAAATCCACTGTAAACTCTTGTGAGAAGGAGAATAATTTATGAGAGTGCTGGTGGAGCCGGTGGAGAGTTGGCGTTTCGGAAGCTGGTCCTAATGAACTTAAGCGTGTGCCCCTCTCGCTGATGCCAGAGCTCCATGAATAAACATCAACCGCTAATTAAAAGTCAGCGCTGGCAACTGTATGTACGCGTAAACAAGCCAGAGGTCCCACACTCTAATACTCGGGTGATTCACATGAGGAATACTTAATACAGATCAGAACATGTACCAAATAAGGAAAGACTAAGAGACACAACTGAGAGAGGCAATGATAACAGAATTTTATATGTAACTAAGCCCACGTTAAAGATTCTGGATTGCACAAAATAGATTCTTATGAGATTTAAGCCATGTTATGTCATAATGTTTTACCATTTTTGTTACATTAAGTCAAAAATAGTGCAATATAGACCCTTTAAAACACTGCTTAAAATGACAATTAATAGAAAATATGCTATAAATTTCACCTACTTTGATATTGCTTATGTTATGAAGCAATTTTTTTTTTTTTACTTTAGTACCTACTAGTTAAACAATGATTTTGATTATACATGCGGCTTTCAAAATAGATTAGCAACCAAATAAAGTTTGAAATGCGGTGACTGAAGGCTTAAACCGGAAATATTTACAAATTAAGTGTATTTTTGTTGATATCAGAAATAATTTATTTACATTAAAACTTTTGATATGAAAAGGGTAAATCTGTTTTGCATGTGCGTGAGTTTGTACAACAATTCTGGTCAAAATATGACTACTTATTTGTTACAGTTTTAATTTTGACACTATATACTTTTTATAAACATATGTTACAGTATAAAAAGCATCACCCAACTAATTCTGCGTAACTGACCTGATGGGACTCGCATGTATGTTTTGATTATGCTTGATCTCATTCGATTAATCAGCGGTTTTAAATCTTCCACAGCGTGTAACTGTAAACCTGCACGCCCGCCGCTGCCGCTTTAACATGGAGCTGTACAAACTGTCGGGGCGGCGCAGCGGAGGAGTTTGCCTCAACTGTCGCCACAACACGGCCGGACGCCACTGCCACTACTGCAAAGAGGGTTACTACAGAGACCTGTCCAAGCCCATCTCCCACCGGAAAGCATGCAAAGGTATAACACAAACATATATAAGCCTGTCACGAGAATGACTATATCGACTTATATGAAAAAGGGAACAATCATTTTTGGAGACAGTATTCATTGTGAGTACTTTTTCTATGTACCAGACAGGAACTTTTTGTAACTTTTATCTACTACAATATGATCTGAGGCATAGGGAGCTGAATAAATAACTTCTATTACTTAAAGGTACATTGTGTAACTTTTCTGGTAGTTTGAAACATTTCTATCTTCATGGAGACCAAACCAGACTAAGTTACAGGTCAGATCTGTGGAGAGGCCTTGGTATTTCTAATTATTTTTGAGCTATAAAACCACCTGTAATTGAATAAATGTAAGTTAGAGCTGTTTAATGTCATACTGTGGAACATTTCAACCAGAGCAATCACATCCATAGAAACAAGAAAGAAGTTACATAGTGCAATGTCTCATTTACATATTTATTTATATTTTTTTAATAATATTGTACATTTAGAATAGTTTTTTGGGGATAATCCTGCTTTAGGGTTTTTGTGTCCATGGCATAAATTAGTTTTACTATAATTTTTTATTGTCTATATTTTCTTCACCAATATATTGCACTTCAAAATTAGTTTTATCATGACAGGCCTAATGACAACCAAGCTGTATTTATCAAATCAACCAAGCAATGACATATGGTGCACATGGAGAAACCAATTTAAAGGTACATTGTGTAACTTTTCTGGTAGTTTTAAACATTTCTATCTTCATGGAGACCAAACCAGACTAAGTTACAGGTCAGATCTGTGGAGAGGCCTTGGTATTTCTAATTATTTTTGAGCTATAAAACCACCTGTAATTGAATAAATGTAAGTTAGAGCTGTTTAATGTCATACTGTGGAACATTTCAACCAGAGCAATCACATCCATAGAAACAAGAAAGAAGTTACATAGTGCAATGTCTCATTTACATATTTATTTATATTTTTTTAATAATATTGTACATTTAGAATAGTTTTTTGGGGATAATCCTGCTTTAGGGTTTTTGTGTCCATGGCATAAATTAGTTTTACTATAATTTTTTATTGTCTATATTTTCTTCACCAATATATTGCACTTCAAAATTAGTTTTATCATGACAGGCCTAATGACAACCAAGCTGTATTTATCAAATCAACCAAGCAATGACATATGGTGCACATGGAGAAACCAATATTAGTGAGAGAATAAAGAGCAGGGCATTCGTTTCTCGATATATTGATAGGATTAATGGATTTTAAAGGTGCACTACTTTGTTGAGAAACCGACTTGTCTCCATGGAGATGTTATTGCATTTCCAGGAATGTTTCACATAGTATGCCATAAAACTTATGTATCTTGCTTTTATTAATTTACATTATTGCTCAAAAACCTTGACCTACTTGTCATAGCGATATATTTGTTTAAATACATACTGCAGAACCTTCTACTGTAGCTAAAGCAGTAACATAAAGACAAGCAGGTGGTAAACTTCACCAGACATGTCACACAATAATCACATAATAAATGTATTTTTATTTAAAATTTGAAGTGTGTGTTTCACAGAAAACCTTAAGTTCTCTTCATTCCTTGTCTGCATCAGTCAGTGCAGAGGCATTTGGGGTATGGAGGTCAGAGTGGCATGATGTGGGAGGAGTTTCAGTGGCAGGGGGCGTGTTTTCTGACAGTGAGTGATTTGACAAAGGCAGAAGCTGAAAGAGCTGAAGGATGACAAAAATAAACACCATGGAGGTGTGAAGTGATCCACAGGCGCAGGTCAGAGGAGAGGGGGAGGAGGCTGTGCTCACGCCCTTACGCAGGTGTGCTGTGGGACACCGACTGAATCCACCAGCAGCCTTCAGCGTGGCTAATAAGGGTCAGAGAAAGGAGGGGAGGAAGCGCCTGGGGAGGGGGAGAGCGGATATGATTCTCGCCTTTTCTGTAGCTGCAGGGAATGAAAACAGAAGCTGGAGCCAAGTGCAAACAAGTCCACAGACACCTTCACGTCACTGACACGGATCTTCATGTGTTTAAGGGCGTTCACTTCCAGAAAAGGCTGAGGAAAGATTAGATCTGTGCACTTAGTGAAATCTAAGTACATAAGGTGATGGTAGAGGTCAAGGAAAAGATAGTAGAAGTAGAGGAAATGTGGAGGTACGATTTGTATATCTGGAGAAACCATAGACTGTAAATATAAATGGACATAGATAAGGCACTAGCCCAGTGGGCATGTGGGCTCTTCCGGCTCCTTCTGACTCTGGTTCCCATTGACTTAGATTAGAATATTGTGGCCCCTCTCTCTGTAACTGCTGCTGTGAACCTCGTCATTTTGGTCTTAAAATTTTTGTATTAACCCCCTGTACGTGATCCTGTTTTTTCCACTAGTTTGACAGTTTAAAACATTCCTATTCATAGCATAGAGTCTGGCTCAAAATTCGACCCTGTAGCTGTTAGCATCGGGAGCCTCATTTGAAGCCTCATAGTGCTGAACACTATGGGTGATGTCACACTCACTTAATCCACTTTTTAACATTTTACTTTGATGCACTATGAAAATTTTCTGGTTGCGGGTGCACCACCTGCTTCTCCCCATGGAGGTGTTATTGCTTTGCCTAGAATTCATTAAATGGCAGGTGCTTTTATTAACAATATTCTGTTATAAAACAAACAATGCAGACTTTGAATCAGTTAAATGTATTACAAAAAGTTTCTTCATCCAAAGTCTGAACTCTGAAAATTGATTTTATTCATTGATTGATTGATTAATCCAATTTCTTATTATGCACTATATCCAAAACATGTATGTACACTGTAGCCGTGTTGTTTAACTGTTTTCTTCTCAAATATCACTCACATGTGTTTCCTCATTTTATGTACACTGTAGCCGTGTTGTTTAACTGTTTTCTTCTCAATATCACTCACATGTGTTTCCTCATTTCAAACTCACCATTTCATTTCAAACATATATTTTCACATATCTGTCATTTATATTCTGTCCTCTTTATATTGCGCCTCCTCTTTGGTGATGTTCCTAGACCGGAGCTAACACCTTCCTTGGTTAGGGTCCATTCCCGTGTCAGGCAGGAAT
>KN498684.1:0-58286 GCA_000787155.1 Scartelaos histophorus | reverse complement strand
GAGTGTGCACAAAGCAGCAGAGTAACTACATCTACTCACAGCACATCTCGGCCCCACACTGCAGGACGGCTCCCACTTCCCCAGCTTGTAGTGTGCGCACAAAGGGGACATTTGTCCTCCTACAGGGGACAGCCAGGCCTTAAATAGGGGTCTGGGGGTGTCTCTGGGGTACACTAATGGGGAACGAATGGCTATCAAAGACAAGTATCATGAAGCGTCAGGGGGGATGAGAAAATAAAGCTCCCTCCATCATTTACATGGAAATGAGGTGCAGCTCCTGTACACTTCTCTCTCACTTACACTGCCTGTTCTGCTGCATGTTCTGATTCTAGCTCCAGCCTGGACAATCACAACACTACTTAAAAACTTCCTTATTTATGCCTTACAAACTTGATGTACTCTTTGGCCATACTTTGTTGCTCTATATCACCGATCCTTCTGTCGACATCTTACATTTTTTAGGTGCATTTTTCTAATTAACTTGCTCTTCTTTGTGTAAGCACGATAGGACTGTGTGTAGCCAAGTTTGTTTATCATTTTCTCTTTGATTACGGCCATTGGAGAAGGTGATCTAATTTTCTATAGAAACATATGGCGTTATTTGCAGAATAAGTGAATAGTATAGGTGTCTGGCAGTATGACAGCATAGTGAGGAGCAGTCAGTGAGAGCGGTGCACTTTGTGGTGGGGTTAAAGCATTGCCTTCTTCACCTCCTGGTAATCGATCATCAGAGTGAAGGGCCGTACAGTGCAGCCTCCTGCCAAGATCCAAGGCTGTCCGCTCTACTCATGTCTACGCTTGGAGTTCATTGTGTAATCAGGACCAAAAGAACATCAGAAAGAAGCATGGAGTAAATATGCACACATAAATTATAATATGATGTGAAATTAATTATATAAAGAAACCTAAATGCATTTTGTGATGTAACATGAATTAAAAAAACTGTTTTTAATGATGCTATACAAATTGAACAGTTGTATTTTTTAAGTTAACTAGTTTACTTGACTAAAATACCTCAGTGATGAAAAAAACACTATTTTGAGAATGTAATGTTATTCTCAACACAGAATAATTAAACCTTCTTTATTTTAACCATATGTTCTTATATTAGTTTGACCATAGATTAAGGTCAAATTCTATTCACGGTATGTCTTTTTATTTTATTTCTTATCGACAAAGTATTGATTAGTATTTGGGTAGGCCTGTAATTTTTTAAAACCCAAATTCTAACCTCAACATAAAGTCACAAAATTTTTTAATCACACATTCCAAATCTAGGAATTTACCTGTCCTTAAATTCTCTTGGTTTGGTGTTTAGACCATAATTTTATCTGCTGGAGGTGTCTTTGTATGGAGGACCCCTCTGCTTAAAAGCCTGTGGATGGCTAATTCTCCCTTCCTGACCTCCTTTTCTATGGCACTGACCCCTCCACAGCCCCCTCCTCCTTACGTCTCCTCCTTCAGCACTGTCCCATAAATGCAAAAGGCTTGACGTGCTGCTGCTTAGAGGGGCCTTTTGGGCTGATGTGACAGGCGCTGGGCGGGGCTCTGCAGAGGGGCTGGAGGTGAAGAGGGTGGGGGGTGGTCTGGATGCACCATTCCCACAGTTCCAGGGAGAATGAGTGGGCAGGGCCATGCCAATGTCAATTTGTAGCTCTAAAAATAAGTACTACATGCGTTTATAGGACCACTAATTAGTTCAGTAGACTTGAATATACCATAGATATGAATTACTGAGAAGTAAAATGTTGGACAATTTTAAAAGAAAGGAACAATTTGAATTCAAACTCTATGATACAGACCATTTTTTTCAAACTACTAGTTTATTGAAGTCTCCATAGAAAATAATCTACATTTACAAATGTAACTTGAATGTGACACAATAAATCATGCAATTTTAAGTTTAGCCAAAAGAACTAAGACTAATGTTTTTTCAAACTTCTACAAGCACATTCAGTGTATAGAGTAATGCATATTTTCCACTATAATATGTTGAACTGTGATGTTTTCTGCTTTATTCCAACAGACTGTGAGTCATACTGCAAAGCCTCAAAAGGGAAGTTGAAAATCAACATGAAGAAGTACTGCAAAAAGGACTATGGTGAGTCTCTATGGAAAACAAAAACAAAACCGTAGGAAAATTGGACCGTTGCCACCGTTTTTTGTTTTTTTTTTTGTATAGGGAAAATGTCCTCAAAACCTGTGAATACAATCAAAATTATACTTAGAGCTAGAGCACCACTTTCATTTATTTTTCATTCAATGTGATTACAGAATAAAACCCTTTCCCTATGCAGAGTGTAGACTGGCCACAACATATTACCATTAAGACAATATACAGGATTAGGGTTCTTTATCTCCTATTGTTAATTTGCAGCTGATGTCATCAACTTTGGTTGTGATGCTAACTTTAGGCATGCTCTGTCTGAGGCTTGTTTAACTTTAATCTGATTTTAATTTTAACACAGTCTGACCAGAAATATTACAGACACAAACTACAGCTAGCATTAACTAAAATGTTTTTATTTTATCACAGGCATCTGAAAATGTCATGTTTATATCCATTTCAGACTATCCTAAAACTGTTTAGCTGTGTTTGCTAATTATGTGTGCGTTGTGTCACCATGGTAGCTGGCAAACATTCCACCATACACTTAGATACGGAACACCCCCTACATGAGGTCACTGCAAAGCATCAGTAGACTCATCCCTGTTGCTGGGGACCTGCAATGTGGATGAGCCATCTACTATACTGATGGCTCACTCTGGCAGCTAAAAAAAACTTCAGCAAACTATAATAAAAAAAAATACTCAAGTTAAAAATGTAGTGTACTGGCCTCAAAGGTAGTGAAGTAAAAGTAAGGATCCACTTTAAAATGAACTTAAATGAACAGATACCTGAAATGTATATTTAAGAACAGTATATGACTACTTTTACTTCATTATGTACCACCAATGGGTAAAAGAGACAGAAGCTCAGAGAAAAACATGGAGGTGAAAGAGGAGTCCAGGATGAAGGATGAGCGGAGGCTGAGCGGACTTTATAACCAGAGAGAGAGAGACAGTGGAGCGGTCTCACAGATCTTCTTATTAAGGCAGCTGCATTCCTGTGAGCACCAGTCCGCCACACCATTCAGAGGTGTGGATAAGATGTATGACCCTCGACCTCTTCCCCCGCCCTGTTTGAAGTCACCACGCTGATCCCAACCGAACTGTTGTTGGGCATATTGACAGACAGGATTTGAAGGGGTTAAGGTAGATTTGAGACACCTCTTCTTCCACCTAGTTCAAATGGAGTTTCCAAAAATATGCACGTCATTAGTAAAACTTTCAACAGCAAGGTCCAATTTAAATAGTAGTTTTGGACCAATGACTTTTGTAGAATCTCTAATTTTTCAAAAATGCCCTAGAGAGGAAATTGGGAGAGAGGCTGTAGTCCAACAAAGGTTCAGTGACAGTGTAAACTGATCAAACACCAGCAAAAACAGAAGCAACTCTCATTATTCATTATTAATATTTATGTAGGCTATTTTAATCAGTACAAATTATGCAGGGTCACTTCTCCACAGATGTGACTTGGTCATTTGGAACATCTCCATGGACATACACATCACATTGTCAGTGGTGGAATGTAAAGAAGTGACTTAAAAAAAAAGTTACTTTTTACCTTTTACCTTCACTACATTTGAATGCAGACCAGCTAAAAATGTAGTGGAGTAGAAAGTGGAGATACTGTGAAATAAAAGTAAGAAGTATCCACTGTAAAATGTCCTTAAATAAAAATTTAAAATAAGTACAGTACTTTACTACTTGTTCCAGCACTGTACTTCAGTGTGATTCAAACAGAGCAGCAGTGTGTACACTTTCGGTTGTGAGTGGGAACCAGGCTTCACCATCACCCTGGGAAGCACCACATAGAGAAATAGACATGTTAAATTTCAAACTACACTATGTACACACACTATTGTTCAAACACAAACACACAAAACAGCAAACAGAGGCAGCAGGCTGGTGCAAGGTGCTGCTGAGGTCAACAGGAGGTCAGCAAATACGCAGGGCAAAAGAGCAAAGGAGCTATATTATTTAGTGTTTGCAAACAATAGCACACTTTAGGGGACTGGGAAAGCTGTTAAATGAAAGCCAAACTATGTGGATTTAGGTTCAGAATTTATAGGTTAAAATTTTACAACTAAGTAAATATCACTATAAATTTTAAACTTAAAGGTGCATTGTGTTTCTGGTCTGTCAAATCCCTCCATTCATGGAAATGTTATTGCTTTGTCTAGAATGTTTCACAATGCAGTATTAAACCTTTCTATCCCCATGGAGACCAAACCAGAACAAGTTACACTTCAGATCTGTGGAGAGGCAACCCACACACACTGTCCGAATGTTTTAAAATGTATTCTAAGCTATAAAACCACTGAATAAAAGTAATCAAATAAATGCTCAAAATAAATGTCTCTCCACAGATTATTAACTTGGTCTGGTGGTAACGCCATATGCATGTTTTCTTTGAGATAGACACATTTAATGCCCGACTGTGAAATATTAAAAGCAAAGCAATAACATATGCATGGAGACAAGCAGGTGGCAGACCCTTTATCGGAAAGTGCATAGAAAGTGCTGTCACGATAAATACTATATCAATTTCGTATATGATTTAATATATGAGCAAACAGTATTTTTTGAGGTCAATAATTATCATGTGTACATTTTCTTTGTACTGCTGGGATTTATTTTTTATTTTTTTTGGCTAAATGGTTAGATTTAAGCCATAAAAGATTAAATTAATAACTTCTATGACCCATTACAGATACAAACTAAAAATTAAAGTGTGCCATTCATTTTTAACAATATTTTAAATTTAGAACAGTTTTTGTGGTTTAAATCTCCTCTTGGGTTATTGTGTCAGTGGAATAGATTAGTTGCAATATATCGTGTATGTGGTTTAAATCTCCTCTTGGGTTATTGTGTCAGTGGAATAGATTAGTTGCAATATTATCGTTTATCATCTAGACTTACTTTGGTAATATATCACACTTCAAAATTTGTTGTGTTGTGACAAGCTTATATAGTGCACCATTCTGCCAACAAATCTACCACATTATAATATGCATTTTTAAACAAATTAAGCATATGAAGAAAGAAGTATATATATATATTTTTTTTGCCATTTTGCAAAATCAACAGGAGATTCCCCACAGCTTCACAGATCCCATCACATGAGGAGGGGTCTATTGTTTAAGTGTAAAATCCTGCTGAGACCTGCTCCTTTGCTCCATTAGCTCTTAACTAAAGTGAGCCATTAGCTTTACTGTATGTGATCTATGCTGAGTTTGGGTCCTTTGAGGGGCTTCTCCTTTCCTCCTCCGCCCATCCGTCTATCACTTCATCCATCTGCAGTGTCTGTCCAGTGGCGAGGTCTCTAATAGCTCTGCTGCTGCTGCCTAATCACATTACAAATCACAGGCCTCTGTCAGGACTTTTGCCTATGCTTACAGTAGAAACTACAAAAGAATGAGATTTAAACAGGGAAAATAAACAAAATCCTTTAAGATGTTTTAGACCATATGCAGTACATGAAACTTCTTTTTCCCCTCAAGACTGTAATGTAAATTTCAAACTCAGCTGACGTAAACATTCCCTATAGGTGTGAAGCTAACTGAAGGGACTGCTCTATCTGAAACCAAGTCACTCAAGTTAAACTCTGCCCTAAAATAACTTAATTGTTAAACAAGTCCCTCTCACTTTACAGTCACAAGCTAGATAGGATTAGGCAGCAAATTTTCAGTTCTCCCATCTTGTTGTTAACTATCAAACATCTAAACTCGGCATGAAACCAATTTTTAAATATACTGTATCAGTAAAAGGCTGTGAGCAGCAACACATAAATAGCATAAAGCTATAGACATTACTTATTATACCCTCTGCTCTGATAAACCCTCTGAGAAATATATTGTTCCTCAGAGGGTTTATCAGAGCAGAGGAACAATATATTTCTCAGAGGGTTTATCAGAGCAGAGGGTATAATAAGTAATGTCTATACCCTCTGCTCTGATAAACCCTTTGAGAAATATATTGTTCCTGCTTTCATATATTGAACATAGAGTCGATATATTGTAGTAATTGTGACAGGCCTATGAATATCTGCTTTTCTTCTGTGCCTCTCCGTTCTTTTAACTTGTTGCCTATTAAAAGCCCTGCTCTGTCTGTATTCTGTGTGCAGCTGTCCAAGTGCACATCCTGAAGGCGGACAAGGCGGGTGAGTGGTGGAAGTTCACCGTCAACATCATCTCGGTGTACAAACAGGGAGAGAGTCGTATCCGCCGCGGAGACCAGTTTCTGTGGGTGCGAGCCAAAGACGTGGCCTGTAAATGCCCCAAAATCAAACCAGGAAAGAAGTACCTGCTCCTTGGCAATGATGAGGACTCTCCCGGACAGAGCGGGGTGGTGGCTGACAAGGGCAGTCTGGTGATTCAGTGGAGAGACACTTGGGCTCGCAGGCTCCGGAAGTTCCAGCAGAGGGAGAAGAAAGGGAAATGCAAGAAGCCCTGAGCTACAGTGAGCAGATCAGAGAAGTGAAAAAAGTGAGAGACACGGGACTACAGAGAACAGACTGTTTTTGTCGCTGCTTTTTGTGTAGAAGCATGAAGAGAAATATTTAGGATGATTTTTTTTTGTTTTGTTATTAGTGAATTTTTGTTGAAGGAGCTCACCCTGCAGGTTTGGTTGTACGGTTTTGTTGTGCGTTGCCTCTCGTGGATTTGCCGAATTTGCACCCATTACCACTATATACAGATAGATGTTTCTCTTTATCTTAAGTATGGATCGAATTACCTGTCAGAACTCACTTTTGGATATTTTTGGACTGTTGGTGGTACAAAACCAAGAGTCACTTAGCTGTTACCACTGCCTCTGCATGGCTATGTGCATTTCATTGTATTTTTCAAATATTCTGTGTCCACATAGATGGGTCATGGGCATCATACAAACCAGCTTCATCAGGATATTACCAATCTACCACTCACCTGCCTGGTGTTAACGAAAGTATTGGTTTACTTTTTTAAGTGTTATGACATTATGAAATGTTATAAAATGTTATTTTTTATAGATTAACCAGTTTTCAGGTGCTATGAAATGTTGACTTATAAAATGTATACAAAAAGAATCATTATCATTTCCCATAGAATTTATTTTCTTTGAAAATCTAAATTACAACACTACATTAATAGCACAAATTGCATTTTATATTAAAAAGATTGACAATGTGTGTGTTTTTTAAAGGTTCATTGTGTAACTTCTATATTGAATTCATGGAGATGCTATTGCTTCATCTAGAATGTCCCACAGTATAGATTAAACCCATCTATTTTAAGGAAGACAACTAGGCGACATTACAGGTCAGATCTATGGACAGGCTTCCCTGTTCACAGAGTGAATTATTGTGTTTTTATGCAATAGAAACACCCCTAATAAATAAATGCTACAGATAGATGAGTTGAATGTCATACCATGGAACATTTTAGGCAAAGCAATAACATCTCTATGGAGACAAGCAGGTAATGGACCCTTCACCAGAAGTTGCACAGTGCACTTTTAAATAAATCACCAAAACCAGTAAAAAAAAAAAAAAAAAAAAAGATTGTCTTAAAACTATGTTATTTTGAGGGCATTGTCACGCCACTTTTGAGCATTCTCCCCAAATGATGAATATCTTATTCACTGATCTCTACATCAGGAAGGTATAATAATAAAAATAGCTAGAGCAATTTATTTTCAGTTATCCACTCCTCCATTTCACTAGAAAAACTAAAAGAGATCAGTCAGATTTTGTGCATCTTCACATGCAAGTGTTCAAAGCTGATTTAGAATAACAGACCTTTATCAAAATACGTGTAATTGCACCTTCCCTTTCAACTACAGAGAATAAACTAAACAAACTGAGTTATATAGGTTTTGGTCAGTGGTGCGGCTGGATCACGCTTTATTCAAACCACATTGTCCGTTTGTTTGTTTGCAGTTCAGCTTTGGCGTTGGGCATTTCTCAGAAAAATGCATGATAATAAGGGCACTCAGGTTCTATAAACCCGATCTAATGTATCATAAAATTGGAGTTATCTCAGTCCAAACACTATCAGAAAACTTTTGATGTTTCTGGTATGCGCTGTGTACAAAATGCATTTAGCACCTTTTAAACTGTTAAACTGCACACACATCTATAAAAGGGCCTTTCGCTTCACTTTTAAACACACGTGGGTTTAATTCACAGGGTTTTCTTCTCGCCCTTGTTACAAAATGGTAATAACAAAAAAACCTTAGTAATTTGTCCAAGACTTTTGTGAATGGGATGAAAATCACATTCACCTGGATTCAATTGAAACTACAAAGAACAGATGAGCTCGTGAGCAAAGCATTTCACAGTATTTATGCAGAGGTTTTGGAGAGGTTTTCCCCATACAATCAATCAAATCAGTGTTATGAGACAGGACATAGTATATGGACAACTTCTGCTACTTCAGTAACATACAGTATTTTACTTTACTTGCAATAGAAGCATATTTTTGGCACATTTCACCCGTAATTCCACTTGTTGTCAGTAACTTGTGTTGTAAATTTTTAAACTTTAAAGGTGCAAACTGTGTAAATTTTCTAGTGGAAGGCCATCTGCTCATCTTCATGGAAATGCTATTGCTGAAATGTCACGTAATATAGCATTAAACATCTGTGGATAAGTAATTTTTAAGATTACTTACTTTAAGATGCATGATTTTTAAGACAATAAAATCCACTGTAATTGAATAAATGCAAGTAATACACATTTCATGCAATACTGTGGGACATTTTAGGCTAAGCAATTACTTCTTCATGGATACAAGCAGATGACAGACCCTCCCCCCAAAAAGTTACACAGTGCAACTTTAAAGCAATGGCCCCACTCCCATTGCCTTCTGTTCATACTATGAATTGTAAATGTTGTTTAGCTGTTACCGTTGCAGACTTTTTGCAATGTTGTTTTACATTGTGTACTAATATATTATGGTTATTATATATGAATATATTTAATGACACAAGACATTGTGATTTTTTGTTTTGTTTTCCCCCAATTTTAATTGTTTGTGGTATGTTTAGATCTCTGCAATAAAGAAGGAAATAATAACTACTGAACACACCAATCTGGTAGAATTTAAGTCCAATTTTCAGAATAAATAAACTCTTGAAACTTCAAAAAACATATCTAATTTTTATATTCCTTTCCTTGAACAAAATTTATTTTCTTACTGGCTGTCCTCATTATATGTCAACACCAAACACAAAATTTATTTAATTTATGATTTATTAAAAAGGTAGCAGCTCTGATCATTTACAGTAACATAGGAAAAGATGTAAGTTTATTTTATAGTGCTTTAACAGTAAGTAGTAAAGTAATACAAGGATGACATTAATACATAAGGATACTGCGTCTGACAAAAAAAATCACTTTTTTGCACACTCTTCTGATTCATACATTAGAAATATGTCAATTTGGTTTCTTCAAGTTTGTTTTCATTGTAAGTTTGCAGAAAGAAATTTATAGTAAAAAATAGGTTTCAAATTCACAGAATGTTTGTAATAGATGAGTGGAAAAAGTGCAGTGGTTCATCCAGCTACTTGGGCCACACAGCGACTACTACGATGGCGATGAGAAGCAGAATGATCACCACCCACATCCCTGTGCAAACAAACAGAGCACAGCAACATTATCAGGGCTATTCAAAGTAAAAACTCATGTGTAGAAAGAACTGTAGTATTTAGTAATTTTTTTTAACCTTTTTTGCAGGTGAAGCACTTGACCTTTGTTTGTGAAAAGCAGTGTAAAAATAAACTTTAACTTTACTAAACCTAAACTTCACTTGCATGGAACGTATTTTAGTCAACCAAAATTTGTATTTGTCGACTATTTAAAAGATTATTTACTATACTGTAAGAAGTTATTTCGGAGGTAAAATGTAACTTGAAGAGCTGAAGATTTGGAAGTGAACCTTGTGTTTTATCTGACTTTTTATTTACAAATACAACATTTCCTAATAGTACTTTTCTGTAGTTATTTTTGGCATGAACTCTCACAGTTGTAGCCTTGAGAGTGCAGATTGTGTCAGATCATGAATAGTTTTGAGAGCTTAAGCTGACCAATTGATCGGCATGTCAAGAACAGCCCTGTACTGTACTGTAAAAAATGTAATTTTTTACAGTATGATATTCTCATCTATTGTCATGGTTGCAATCTGTGGAGTGGAGGGCTGCTTACAGTAGAATGGATATTTTTCAAGTTAAAAAAAAAAATAAAGAAAATTATTCAAGGTGCACTATGTATCTTTTTGGATGGGGGTCAGTCACCTTCTTGTTTCTATGGTTGACATATTGCTTTGCCTGGAATATTCCACATTATGACAATAACTTTACATTTATTCAATTGCAGGTGGTTTTACTGCTCAAAAATACCTAGAAAAACAGGCATTCTGACTGAGTGAGTGGGGTTGCCTCTCCACAGATTTGACCTGTAACTTGGTCTGGTTTGGTCCTCCAGAAGATAGAAAGGTTTAATACCATACTAGTTTAATACCATACAAGACAAAGCAATAACATCTCCAGGAAGAAAAACCTTTGGCAGATCCTCTACCAGAAAAGTTACACATTGCACCATTATATAATAAGCAAATTTAACCTCATTATATTCACACTGTGGTACATTACTGGGAAAGCAATCTCGCTAGACTCTTACCAGAAAAGTTACATAGTGCACCTTTAAGCTCTATCATGAATAAAATGTGTAGTGTAGTGTAATGACTATAAACAAATGGACTAAACAAATATGACCTAGTGTTCAGCATCACTCAAATGAAGCTTGCAATGCTGGGGGTTGGAAGAGCGAATTTGGAGCTATAATTTGGGCTCTAATTATGAAAAGGATTTTAATAATGGACAAAGTAGAGGGGATAAAACACCAGGATCATGTAGAGCGGGGTAATACGAACACTTTAAGACCAAAATGACAAGGCTCACAGCAGCAGTTACAGAAAGAGCGGCCAGTGGAACCTATTTGGAACACACCAGCTAGTGCGTTAACTTTGTCCATTTATACAGTCTATGAATGTAGATACCTTGCTTTTAGCTGGGTATACAGGCCATTCACCTTTTGATTATTGTGAGATGTCTCCCAGTCTCACATCCATCTTTGTCCTTTGTCCTTTACCTTATACCTGCCTAACTTTTGCGCAGTCATGATAGATACTATATTGACTTATCATTCAATACACGAAAGATGGAATAATAATTTTTGTGAGTCAATATTTATCATGTGTACTTTTTCTTTGTACCAGTGAGAAACATTTAGCCATTTTTTCTGCAGTATTTGAGATGTGAGCTGTAGAAGTTTGAATTACGAACTTCTATGACTGATTATAGTCATACTCATTACTTACTGTTGCATTCTTTTATTTATTTATTGCAGTTTGTAATTTTTTATTAATATTGTACATTTAGTATTGTTGTTTTTTGTAGATAATTCAACTTTATGGTTTGATCTCAATATTAACTCTCTTCAAAATTTGTTATCGTGACAGGCCTACCCATAATGCATCACAATTGTGCTCCTGATGACTTAATGCAGTTTACATGCGCTCCACAGCTCCAGCTCTTTACAGCCGCAGATTGCTCACTTTGATAGGCATGTGTTTCTGATTGGGCCTGGAGAGACCATAATCATTGTTTTTCACTGATACTATGGAAGCAGACGAAAAAATGTGCACAAGCTCACTCACACTTCATCAAAGTCCCTTCGCCCTGAGACCAGAGAGTATTACACTTTTTATTAAAGTCACCACTCGGAGACTAGTCATGGGGATACAGGTTTAAAGGGCTCAATGGGAGAAGAGGTTTTATTATGGCACTGTCTTTATAAACATAAGAATAATGAAATCATGTATTTAAACATGTTTAGACTGGCACAATTGTCACTGACATTTAAGGTGCACTGTGTAATTTTTCTTTTGGAGGGTCCGCTACCTCCTTGTCTCTATGGAGATGTTATAGCTGCAGCTGGAATGCTCCATGGTATGACTTTAAACATAAACATTTAGCATTCATTATGGGTGTATCTATTGCTTAAAAAAACACAGTAATGCCTTCTGTGTACAGGGGCGATCCTCCACAGATCTAATCTGTAATGTAGCGAAGTGTAATAAACTGCTTGTTTCCCTTGTGATACACAGGAGTAATCTATACTGTGGAACATTCTAGACAAAGCAGTTTCCATGGAGACGAGCAGGTAGCGAACACTTCACTAGAAACGTTGCACAGTGCACTTTTAAATCAGCATGAACATGCACTGTAGCCTCCCGCTGCAAAGGTTACAACTTTCGAAATAGGTTTATTGTGTTGCATTTACCTCTTGTGCTAAGATCCAAACCATAAGAAACTATAGCAGTACTGCAATTTACAAAATAAAAAAGGTAAGATATTAGTTCTTAGTATTGAGATAAACAATGTAGACGTTATTCCTATATATTGACTGCCTTTCAAACCCAGGTAGAGGTATGTACTGTATATTAGGGGCAAGAAAAAAAAAATCAGAGTCATATTGCAATACTTTATTACATGATTCTTGTATCAATAAAAATATGTCCAAGTCATCTTTTTAATGTTATGCTTTCACAAACAATCAATCACAAGAGTGTACATTAAAGTTTATTACTGTTTCATGAAATACCAAGGCCCCAATCAACTCACAAGTTTCAAAGATCTTCATGTGTGGACGTCCACAGTCCCCCAGAGACTCTGCGTACCCCTCATTACTTGGCGGGCGCCTGGTATTCCCCTGCCTTCACTCCGAGTTTACATATCTCTCATTCTTGGGCTGTGCGCCGCTAATTGGTCGTGGTTCCCACAGGGAGCAGACAGATAGAAGCCATGTTGGTCTAATCAAACTGAAAGCTCATGTTGCCATCAAGTCCATATGCCAGCATTTACTGTCAAAACCTCTCCCATGTTTAGCACTATTGATCTGTTATAGTCTACACTGCAGCATGTCTGAAATACCATTACAGCTCTTGATAACATGCACATGTAGATAAAAGTCAAAAACACGCTCAAATCTGATGACTTTTTAAAGAGCCTCACTTTCAAGTCAAATACACAAATTCTCAGCAATTATCTTTATATTGCTACAGAGAAGAACACCCACACTCACACTTCCAGATATCATCCAGCAACATCTGTCAGAGACTCACTCTGACAAAACCATGGCAACGATAGCAATAAAGAGCAGCCTACTGTGTGATACGTCATTTTTTAAACAACTTGAACATCCAGGATTTGGTTTGCATCAGTACCAGACAACCCTCCCCAGAGACTAAAGACAATACTGGCGCTTCCTGCCTGATAGATTAGCCTTGATGCTAATGGTCAGTGCTGCACTCATCCCCTGACCACCCAGAGCGTCCAGCCAGTGCCGCAGCCTGGCCCTCATCCCCTCTCAATGATTTCAGACACATCAGGAAGACAAATCTTGATGAATAATTGGGGAGAGAGAAAAGAGAGCATGTAACCTCTGAACCCAACCCCGCCACTTCCTCAATGGGCTCCGCTCACGGTTCAGAGAGCTTCTATTGGGAGGCGACCTCTGGAGTTAAAGAAACAGTTTTTATGGTAACAAGATATGTATGATATGTGTGTTATTTATCAGTCATAGGCAGCTATATACTCATTGTGTTGCAATAAAAATCACACAATTTCATCTGCAAAACTCAACACTCAACTCACTTCAACGTTTTACACCTGATATCAAGACCAAATGTAGAATCAAAAGTTAGTTGTTGCTTTTATACTATTTTTGCTAAACTGGCACTCAGATTAAAAAGCCCTATATTTTGCTTTTTTTCTGGTCCATTTTGTTTTTTCCTCATAATAAACATACCAGGAGTTGTGTTTTGTTTCATTCATGCATGTTTAATGCACAAACCCTGCATATTTAGGTTGTGTTTTTCACTCACACTAAAAAATATTGCACGTTGTGATGTCAGGTCATTATATAGGTATAGGTAGTGGTCCACTGTGTTTCTAAACTCCATACACAGAGTCATTTGAATGTTTTCAGCCGGGTAACTAACAAGGTAACAACATTCTAACATGACTCAAAACTCACAAGAATCTATTTTGTGTAATACAGGACTTCTATGAGCAAAGACGTGAAGTAGACAGTACAGTAAACAGAAGTGCCATGATCTAGAAAAAATTAACTGCTTTTAAAAATGATATGGCACAATATTAACAAAAAACTGTGGCAATAAATACTATTGCATCAGTGGTACTACTAACTGAAATCAGAGGCTATTAAAGTTCAGCCATTTTCACTTTTTGAATTGTGATTTAATGGCACGCCTTTTCCGCCCTCCGCCCACAGTATCAGCCTCCTCCATTATAACTTAGCACTTGAGATGTGAGCCACCTGCAGGATGTGAGAGGGGCCACAAGTGGTGCTCCACACAGATCAGGCCCGTGAGAGCGTCCACTCAAGCACCTCTGTTTCCTGATGGATTTCGTAAGCCTCGGACTTATCCTTTAACAGGGTCCTGGCTCTATTCAGATCCTCCACTAACCCATCCCACTTAAAGACACCTTCTACTGCTGAGTTTCACATGACATCACAGCGCAGTACAGGGCCTGAAGAGCCAAGTTAAAATGGGGGCAGCTATAATGACTATTGTCATTGCCTATTAATATGCAGATTATGAGAAGTGGTTGCATGATAATCAGGTTTGAACTTCGTGAACAATTTTGTCATTAAAATACAATAGAATTCAAGAATCTGAAAGCAATTCAATCTTTGGCATTGGGCACAACAAGGCAACAATTAAGGACCATTAAACTAGTTATTTTAGTTTTCAACATAATGAAATATAGTCAGACACTTCTAATGACCTTAATAAAGCATAAGAAAATAATTAACAAAGAAACAAATCGTTTTTTTTCAAGAATAATTCAGGCTTCATAAATACTTAAAAGATTTTTTAAGCTTTCAACCATCTTATAAAGTTGTTCCTTCATCAAAAACATGCATTAAGAGGTTTTAGAGGGCATCCATGCACGTACTTTAGAGATCTCTCTCGGTCCCTAGACAAACCCTCCTTATGGTTAGCTGTAAGATTCTGTGCAATGCTCAGACTGCAAGCCTACGTCATCCATACTCCCTGCTAGTTTTAGGGTTAGGGTTTGTGTATTTTTCTCCATAAATATACAAAAATACCTGATGCAATAGCTTCATTAGTAAGATTCATGCCAATTGTGTAGTGATAATGCTCTGAAGGGGGAAGAGGGAGACGGACTTAAAACTGAAAGTTAACCTTATAAAACATGTTAATATGTTGTTTTTTGCTAAATATAGTATTTTCAAAGCAATTATAAGGTAACACGGTAATCTAAATATGTTATATGCGGTCAATACCCCACAGAAACAAAATACCCCCTCTTTAATTAATAGCCCAACTCCTAACCATAACTCCTTATCTAACTAAGCCTGAATTATTCTTAATATACTAGTTCATAATGAATTAGGTCTTTATTTATGTATATATTTTTTAAGGCTAAATAAGGCATAGTTATCAAAAAAACTAACCAAATTGAAAAAAAAAAAATGTAAATGTGTGACATTTACAGATTACTAGAGTACTAACTGACTAATTGCAAAGCCTTTCACAGAGGAGGATTCACATTTCTATTGATTTACAAATTGTCAAAATAAAACAGTCCTCAGCTCAGACAAAACACAAAACTCCATCTTAAGAAAAACAAATAAAGGCCCAAAGCTGAGGAATTATAAACAGTGGCCCGGAGAAAAGGGGGGACCCACTCTAACAATTCGTGGCATGTTGTATTTTCAATCTTTTCTCAGCTCCACACAAAGACAAGTGTCAAACGACTGTAGACATGAACAGGGGATGACAGAGGAGGAGGTGAGACTGAGATGATCGCGAGGGAATTTTCCATTTGCTCTTAAAGTCTGTCACAAGTCAGTACATACAAGCATTTTCAAATATTTGAAATACTTTATGAAGGGTTCTGAAGTTTTGATTTAGTATAGCAATTTATATTTTGGAGAGTTAAGCTACATGTTTATTTCATACATTTACACCAGTGGTCTAGTTGACAGAACTGATTTTTTCTTTTGCTTTTACATATTTTTCTTTTTTTTTGGTTAAATAATTTTATATTTGTTTTTGTTTTGCAAAACATATTTGTATTTTACTTTTTGCAGTATATTATCTACTTTTCACTCATCTGCTCATCTTTAATTTACTGTGCCACATACACAAATGTTGAAAAAAACATATACTGCCTTAAATAGTGTTCAAACTCCAAAGAAAAGAAAGGAGAAAGCATTTTGGTTGCTTGACAGTGTAGACTCTGGGATATTCAAACAAACTCCCGCTCGGACACCAGGGGAACGGTGGAGACAAAACCAACTATTTTGGGGGCTGTCCTTCTCGCTGTGTGTGTGACCACCTGTTAGCCCAGTCCCCCCACACAATGATACACCCTTTAGCAATGCAGCTTGGTATTTCACAGAGCAAACTATAATTGCTGTGAATACAGTGGCTACTGCAGAGAAAGGAACAAGAGGTCGTTCTGCTACTCAAACAAGCTAAAACAAAGGGCGAGTAATGGAGAAGGTGTGTGTTTGCATTCAGAAATACTTGGACCTCAATGCTGATCCTTATAGGTCTGAAGATGTCCCTGAAGCCTGAAGGACAGAGCTGGTCCACCCACCATTCACCAGCATGGCGCCCTCTGCCAAATGAGCTTGTCCCCATCATGTCATCCTTCTGCCCCATTAAGCGCTATTATTACGGAATCAATGAAAACACAGGGAAATCAGGCAGTGGGCTAAGCTGCTACTAATGAATACATGTTGGGGGGAAAGGGGATTTTCTATAAGGTTCTGGACTGAATTTTAATTGGGCCTGTTTGAAGTTTGATTTATTGCTGAATAAAATGTGGAACATTCAAGGCAAAGAAATAACATCTCCATGGAAACGAGCAAGTTGCGGACCCTAGAAGTTAAACAATGCACCTTTAAGGCAAAGTAGAAATGCAATTTGCCAATTGAACAAAAGTAAATTTTGGTCAAATACACCTAAATTAATTGATTAAAAAAATGTGTGTGAGATTCCAGTGCTTTACCCACAGACTGTATATAGAATAAAAGGACATAGCTAACCCGCTAGCTCCCACATTCCAAATAGGAAGGGAACATGGGGGACCTCCAGCTCCACTGACTCTCGCTCCAATTGATTTTACTGATCATTTTAAAATGTTTGCATTAATCCGCTCTACTTGATCCTGTTGTTTTTATTTCGCTGTCTTGTAAAGTGTGTGTCTTACCACATGAGGCAGACTTGGTTTCGATCAGTTTGACCCGTCGCGTCTCATTACGGATACGGTCATCAGTTTTGTCCACAAGATGAGCGAGGTCATCAATAATCTCTGTGAGGAGAAAAAAAACATGAGCCATTTTGTAATCTTATATATCACCGTAGAAGACCTAATAAAGAATTGTCTTTAATTTTTTTTTCCTTTAAAAGGTTCTACATCTTAGCCAAAATTGGATCTTGTGAGCTTTAAGCCATGTTATAATGTTACCTCAACAAAAACATACTTGGAGTTGTGTTTTGTTTCATTCACAAATGTTTAAGTAATCCTTTATTATTAGTCTGTCTACATCTCCATACATCAAATAGGATCTATTCCACCTTGTGAAGTCATCAAGCAGTAGTTTTCAAGTTAACTGCAACATTTTACTTTTTGTCCAGTAGAGAAATTCCAAGGCTGTATCCAAATGATTCTAGTAACGTTGTACAAAGTTATCACATGACATCTCAAGGTGAAACAGAGTTTTTTTGGTGTGTGAGAATAACTCAGGCTAAATATGCAGGATTTGTGTGTTAAAAACATGTCCATCCATCCATTTTCTTCGGCTTATCCGGGGCAGGGACTCCCAGACTTCCTTCACCCTGGACACTTTCTCCAGCTCCTCCGGAGGAACTCCAAGGTGTTCCCAGGCCAGCCGAGAGACATAGTCCCTCTAGCATGTCCTGGGTCTTCCTTGGGGCCTCCTTCTGATGGGACATGTCTAGAACACCTCCCGAGGTAGGTACCCAGGAGGCATCTGGGATAGATGCCCGAGCCAAATCAGCTGCCTCCTCTCAATGTCGAGGAACAGCGGCTCTACTCAGAGCTCCTCCAGTGTGAGTGAGCTTCTCACACTATCTCTGCCGCTTGTATCTGCGATCTTGTCCTTTCAGATTACCCAACGCTCATGATCATAGGTCATGTGTTAAACATGTGTGAATGAAACCGACAACTCCAGTGTTTGATGAGGAAACAACATAACAGAGAGTAATATGGGCCCCTTAATTAGCCAGATCAAATTTGTATATTTTTATATTTACTTGCTCATCTTTGAACTGGATCCTGAAATGTTCAATTTGCTGTGAACCATAATTCTTCAAGTCATTTTTTATAATAACAAAACAGTGTGAAATGTGTGAATCCGGTTTGATTGTTACACATATATACATAACATAACTAAGTCTTGTTTGATAGAAGGCACTGCTTTTCCTTCACATCTCCGGTCTTATGTACACATTTTAGTGAATACTCTGAACAAAGTGCCTCATTGCTCCTGTGGTAGATCAAAGGATTTATGACACAGTGCGTCTCAACACAGAGAGTGCATTTAATTTAAACCTATGTCTGCAGATGAAGTACTGAGGCCTGCTTATTATCTCTTCTCCTGTTGTGATGACAGCCCCAGTCGAAGTCCTTCACTGACTCCATTAACAATGAACAGAGCTCACAACAATGTAGGAAGGAACTGGATTTTCAATAAGCTTAAGATAAAACACAAAATTAGGAAGTTTTTACTCATGTCCAGATGATAGCATTCACTCAAGACTATACAAACCAATACACAAAATAGTCAAAATATCGCTCTGATATATTGATGAACTGATATATTCGTGTATCGCCTTAAAACTACATTGTGCAACTACATTTTTGGTGGAGGGTCCGTCACCTGCTTGTCTCAATGGAGATGTTATGCTTTGTCTGGAATGTTCCATGGTATGACTTTAAACATATCCATCTAACATATACTTGTTACAGGTGTTTCTATTGCTCAAAAATAGACAAATTCTCTCTGAATTGGGGCGACTCTCCACAGATATGATGCGTTATGTAGCCTATAGTTGTCTCCTTTGAAGTATATAGGTTTAATTTCTACCACAGAACATCTAAACAAACCAATAACATCTCCCTGAAGAAAAGCTGGTCACAGACAGTCTATCTGAAAAGTTACACAATGCACCTTTAAATCTCCAGCACAGGCCAATATTTTGTTTTGGTCAATCATAATTTGACATTATTTTTATTTATTGTCTATTTATGTTTTTGTTTTGTCAAATATTAAGATCAGTAAAATATATATCTATTTGAAAAATGTCTCCTACATATCAGGCCAAAATATTGGTAGAGTTTAGTAGCCATCGGTTACTCCAAACAGTTGGTTTCGGCATTGGCCATGAAAAAACCCATATTGGTCAATCTCTACTCAAGACACCACTTTAAAAAGGCAACTCATCTGGGGAAGTTATATGTGGCTTTCTGAATAAAAAGCAGTCAAATAAAGCAGTGATTTGTCAAATAAGATCATCTGAGTGCTTGACATGACAGCTCACTACTGGCTAAGCCACACAGAGAACTAAAAACAGGACTTTTGGAAGGAAGACGTGAGAGCTCCGTGTTTGCAGCATCCCCGGAGATTCCCCACATCATCATCACAGCATCAGGCAGCAATTTACAGAGAGAGACAGCACTTCCTGCACTGGCAGACAGCTGAGCCCGTCGTACTGCGGTGCACTGCTCACACCAGACAAGAGGATGTTGTGGAGCGCACCGTGCCAAGTCCTATGACTGGGCTCTGGCCTTGTAATAACATCTGAATTCACTGATGACTTCCAACCACACACAAGGCAAAGATGTGACCTCCACCTGCAGCTGCACGCACGCACACACACACACACACACACAGTTTTTACTAAAGATGGCTGTCATTTAAGAGAGATTCAGTTATTACGCAGTACCAACACAACATAATTCCCAATTTCCTACTAAGTGTTGTGCTCACTGACACATTGACACTGCTCTTGGAATGAATGAATGTCTAGATTAGATTTATTGTAACTGCACAAAATACACAAAACTTTGATAAAGCAAAACATGGCGTGCAGTATTTGTTTAGCAAGACGTGTTAATCTGTACAGAAAATGCATGTATTGATGTATTTGGGCCAGGACTCCTGTATCAAGTGCAAGTTTTGTGATTTCAAATAAGACACCCGGTACATGTCAACTAAAAGTGAAGGGAAACAAAAGAAAGTCCCCACTAGGCTTACCGATACAAACTAGATGGACTATCACACTAGCTCTCTGCCTGTTACATGTTTAATAAATAAAATATTAGGTTGATGACAGAATTATAGAAAGTAAAGCCTTTAATCATTTGTTTAATTGGTTAAAGGCCAGCAACCCGCATATGTTGAGGAGATCAGAACCTCACTGGTAATAAAAACTAGTGTAGATGCTTTGCCAACTGTTAATTCTGGCACAGTATAAGGACACGGTATAGGAGCATACAATACTAGCTCAAATCAGATCAGCTTCTAGTTGGATTTCAAGGCTCATGTCAATCAGAATTAGCATGAAGGATATTGATTTTTGGCCAATGACAAAGTACAAGTGTGATCTTATTCTTTCAGCTATTACTCACCACTGGCAACACTGAAGGTTGAGCTGAATGTCAACTGTTCTTCGACTCCACTTTCATTCCAGCAGATAGTAATCTAATTCTAGAATATCCAAAATGGAAACCCTTATAGAGAAAAGTGACGCAATGTTTTGTAGATATGTCTTTCCAGGCCTCCTTTATGCTGTTGGATGAATGGGGAGTGGCGCAGTTGGAGGGACATCTGGACTAAAATCCAATTGACCGCAAACTTGATGAGACCAAAAAATCAAGATTAATCAGACTTTGAATTAGCCAATCGCAAAGTTAACCATTATGTCTAACACCAGTCCTCTCTCAACCCTGACTGGCCAGAATCACACGCTTTGACAAAACTTTACAAAGACATGTGGATTTGGAGCCAAATCCTGTTTCCCAGATTCCAGAGGGCATGATTGGCATGATTCGGGTCAAATACAAACTTGGTGGTTTACAAGTAAAAAAGGGGGAAAAAACAACATAAAGGATTGAGAAACAGGGCAGGCTTTTAGAGAATCAATGATTGTAGCATCAAACTCTCTGGAAAAAGTTATATATTTTGTTCTGAATGTCACAAGGATTTTGGAAAGGAGATGTCTTGCGCATTTCAGAGACACGTGCTGCAAATTAGCAGCTGTAGTTGGATCATCTCAAGTTAAGACAGAGGTTTTTCACTCTCTATTCCCCCTCGGTTTCGATTGGATTTGAACAAAATGTAGAAAAAGCTGGCTGGTCAGGTATATGAACAGATATCACAGGCTATGACCCACTGGCACAGTTCAGTTTTCTTTTGATCATATAGATAAATGTTTTTGTCTTGTCAGTGTAAATACAATGTTACCCAGAGCGGCTAATACTGTCATATGATGATTTCTCCAGGGGATGATGGGGGAACAATTTTATTGTTGTAATGTGGAGGGACCTGAACACAACTGTTACCAATTGGCCCTGGTTGGACACACTGTATGGAGGGGGGTTACAGCTGCACTGCCAACCAAAACATGCACACTTCTGGATGTAACTAGAACTTCTCTTGGCACACGCTCAAGCTCTCAGTGTGATGATACAGCTCAGGGCAATTATAGTATTTACAAGAAGTTGCGCAGACTTGGACAACTTTCTTTAAACGCACCTCTCCTTTTCACTGCTTATTGCAAACAAGCCCACTGCGAGGGTCTGAACAGGGCAGATTAAGACCTGTCTCCTTCTAACCCCAATTTTTTTGACATTTATAAACCAAGTGTGAAAAATGTCTGTCCGTATTCGATAAGTTTGAGAAGTAAAATACACTGTAATAAGTGTTTATCAGATCTGACATACTAGAAGTGGGAATATACAGAACCACTACATCATAACAATATCATGGCATCATTGGGAAATCTAAGCAAATCAAAATGACGAAACTTCTGGAGTTGGCTTAAGTGCATAATGAAATAAATAAAAAATTATTTCAAAAGGTGCGCTATTTAACTTTGAGGTTGGGGGTTCGTCACCTACTTGTTTCTATGGATATGTCATTGTTCTGCCTGAAATGTTCCATAGTATGACATTAAACAGCCACACCTTACATGTACTGAATTACAGGGGTTTTATAGCTGAGTGTGAGCGAGGTTAAGTTTAATGCCATACTGTGAAATATTCCAGACAAAGCGATAACATTTACATTAAGAAAAGCATTTGATGGACCCTCCACCAGAAGTTACACAATTAGTGCACTTTTAAGTTTACAAGCGTACATATGAGCCACAAGGAAAAAATATATTAGTTGTGTAAAGCCATGCAATCCATAAACATCATGTCTGGATTGCTTACTCGCAAGCATTGTCCCACACAAAAGGCTCCACTCACAGCTCTAGCCTAGTGTCGTACTGCAGCACATGTCAGATTAGTCTCACTGTCGGACACTGGCCCCTGTGACTCCCAGGGGCCCCCAGTCAAAATGACAGGCCTCCTGGGTCAGCACACAAGGGGGTGGATAGCATCATGGGGTGTTCCCTGACAGCGAGTAATGGTTCCACTAAAACAATTTACACTTATTGAAGAGAGCATTGTTTGTTCATATACCAATGGCAACACAAAGTTTACCCTGGCCCTGTGTCTTAGCATATTATGACACCAGTTAGCGCTGTGAGTAATGCCAAAGAGGTTTACTGGAAAAGTATATTCTGGTTCACAATCTTTTACATTTGTGTGTCAAATTTGAAAATATTTTATTACAAACATTTAGTGACAACATTGGACATAAATTGAGAACATGTCAGCAGAGTATTTCTTGAAAAAAAATCTGTTTTGTTTGGGCTAATCAGCTGCCTAAAAATGTGTATAAGGAATCATTTGAACACGACACTGCACAAAATGGGACTACGCTGCTCTCTTATCTAGTTTGTAGTAAAACAGTGTGGTAGATGAATTTGTAATCAATTAAAATTATATATTTTGGGAAAAAAGAACAGTTTCTCTGAGTTGTAAACAATTGGTATAGGCATCAACCATGACAAATAAACATCTCTAATTCTATAATCTCAAACTTTTAACCAAGATGGAAGAATTGTAACAACATCTGTTCATCACTTTTAAGGCCTTAGGGAAAGGCATGTCTAAATTGTAAATATGTGTTTTTGTCAGTGTCTTGACATTGATGTTTTCAGTCGAAGTCGACACATAACAAAGTACTTTAGGAAATCAAAAGACACTCACGTTTTTCCTGTCAAGCTGATTTCAGGCTCTAATTTCAAACATTTGTGCAGCATTCCCCAAAGTGAAGCAGTCTGTGTGTCCAGTGACATTCTCACCTCCCCCAGTCTACCAAGATCCATCACCTTGTGTGACGGACACCAGACACATCTCCTTAAAGGCCCATATTACACTGTTTCCTGATCTACAATGGTCTTTCCTCTTTAAAATACATACCTGGAGGTGTGTTTTGTTTCACCCTCACATGTTTAACACACAAATCCTGCATATTTAGGCTGTGTTCTTCTGTCAAAAGGAAAACACTCTGTTCCACCTTGTGTTGTTACGCAGTAATACAAAAAAGGCTCCACTTACACCTTCGCAAGAATCATTTGAATAATTTCAACCCTGAAATTAACATTTTTTTACTAAACAAAATGTAAAAGGCAGTTGTTAACTGGAAAATTACCACTGCACGACATAACAGGGTGAAATAGAGCATATTGAGCTTTGGAGATGTAGACAAACACATAATAAACGGTTTCTCAAACTAAAGAGTCAGATTTGCATCATATAGGACCATTAATCTGAAAGACTAATATAAAGTAAGATCCAAAACACACATCTCTTGGAGCAGATCATAGCATTAACACTGAATAAACCATTGCCAACTATTTTGATGTGCATGTGTCAGAGCAGGAAATGATTCGCCCATTTCACATAAACAGAAAACAAAGTGTGTCATCAACTGAAAACAAACCCCTCGAAGAAATGTGTTCAAGAAGACTGTAAACGCATTTATAAGTACGCTTCTAAACACATGGAAACTATCAATATCATAGCCACAGTTCATAATAGACATCTGTGGAGAGCTATATGAACACGGAGCAAATATGGTATTTTAGAGAATGCAATGTATCCTCAAGTACTCAGTAGAAAAAAAGTATGTAAAATAATTGTAATAGCTTAAAGGGCCCATATTATGCTATTTTGTGATCTGATATAATGTTGTTTCCTCATCGCAAACATACCTGAAGTTATGTTTTGTTTCATTCACAGATGTTTAACACACAAATCTGACATATTTAGGCTGAGTTCTTCTCTCAAACAAAAAACATTCTGTTCCACTTTGCCATGTCATAATGCAATACATGAAGTGCTCCACTGTGTTTTTAAACTCCACACACCTTCACTAGTATCATTTCAATGATTTCAGCCAATCTCTAGTGAACAAAAGGTACACGTTTTGTCAACTACAAAACTACCTATTAAAAGGTATTATTTAGGTTTTATTTTGGGGATGTAGACAGACTATTAATAAACATGTGTGAATGAAACAAAACACAACTCCAAGTATGTTTTTGATGAGGCAACAACATTCTAAATTAAAGCTAAATTTTGTGCAATATAAGACCTTTAAGAGAAACGAGGAACTATACTTATAATCTACTTATAATCAATACAATTATTAAGTATTAATTACATACAAGTATGTGTGTGTGTGTGTGTGTGTGTGTGTGTGTGTGTGTGCGCGCGCGCGTGCGTGTGTGCGTGTGTGTGTGTATATGCACTTATTGATTGATTGAAGTATCGACTATTATGTGGTTCAATAGCATCACCTTAAATATTAGAGCATATATGAAAGCCAGATGACAAATAAGCTCTAATAAATTCAAGCCAAAAGTGTTTCCGCAGCAACTCAGTGCACGGCCAGGTGCCCCTGAACAATGAGAAGTGATGAGGATGAGGGTGCCAGCAGCATTAGCATTAGCATTAGCACTAGGAGCAGCAGTAGTGTTGGTGTGAGGGGACCACCCTGTCTCTGGCGCAGCACCTCCACACCAGCTTGGTGACACTTCATCACCCCCATCACACCTCATCAGCAGGAGAGCCAGAAATGTGAAGGGAAATGCCTGTTTGGACGTACATTAAAGAAATATTACAGAATAATGAGAGACAGTGGCACATGTATCCTTAATGACTACAGGAGTATACTTCTATACCAGGTAAATGGCTACCATCAAAGCTGTTATGGGACAGTTAAGCATTTCAAAGAAGCAATGTATTATAATTGATTGTAATGCATTATAAAAAAAAGTCTACTTTGTACCATGGCTAGACCTCACATGTGTGATCATTTGTTAGCTATTCTTATCAATTAATTGCCACAGACATTTTTCAATTATAATGTATTCTACTGTCTGTTACAAACTTGTGAGCTCCTCAGATCATCATAGGTCACATTGACACAGATTGTGGCCCTACCTGTTCTTACTCACACAAAGTATTGAGGAAAAACACTGTTCAACAGCTGCTCTGTCTGCAAGAGCCTGAGACACACAGACTCATAAACAACTAACTGTGGGCATTAACCAAAGGAAACATTTCCATACAGTCCAACCTGCAGCACCAAATAAAACATAGTGAGTGCATTAGACAATGAACAAGCAGAGTGTAAGTGAGGTGATGCTCATAAATTGCGCCCCCTCTGGATGGTGGTGATTCCCGGCACTATGCAGGGTGTCTCTGACACACTGATGGAGCAGATCTGCACTTTGAAGTTGATGCCAGGCTCTGTTTGCCTTAGAACATCTCACATGCTTAGAGACAAAAGCTCACGCACATTTACACACACTGGCTGAAAAGACAGCTATAAAAACAAGGAAACACTTTTGTTCTAAACCTGATGTCATTTAGATTGGGGTAGGTAATATGGCAAAAATATAGTCTCATGATTCTCTGGGAGTCAGATTCATGATTTAGATTTTTGTCATCATGTGCTTTGCATCTTTTCTTCTGACAGTTCACACTTTACTGTGAATGGTTAAATCCAGCTGTTACTCACTCAGAGCCTTACATTTTAAACAATAAGAGGAGTGGGTGAGAAGAAATGTCTCAGTTAAAGCTGACAGCCACATAAAATAGAAAAATAGTGACTCACAATATGACAATATCACCAAAAAAACATCCTGGCAGAGATGGGATCAGAAGAAGATGAATATTTAATCAAAACAAATGTTTACAGTAATTTACAATTAATTGTTTGCTGTAAAGAAGCAAATAACCTGCCCCCTTCAAAGGAGTTTTGTGTACAAAACTCTGTAGTTTAGGCACAAAAAAAGAGTGCGACGTATTGCTGTTTTTCTCGTAACCAAACACTCTCCACACATGCAATGTAGAAGATTCTGCCTGTACTTAATAATGTATATTGTACTGTTTTGTTAGGTTATGTTGAGTCGAAAAGACTGTAACTTTGAGATGTTGTGTCTATACCCTTACAGTAATGGTTTTATCAGATTTTTGACACAGGATGAAATAGGTTTTGTTCAAGGTGACACATCGTCACAGATACATTTCCTAGATTAAAGCAGGCAGATTAGATATCAACACACATACACATCTTTAGAGTGGATGGCTATCATAGCCTTTCAAGTGTAAAAACAATATTAGTGTTATGTCTACAGATCATGTATGGAACCTCAACACCCCACCACAGCACATGCACTATCTGGAAATGGTTCACTTTGAAACAAGGTCAATTATGACATGAAGTTACAAAAGTGTATCAACCAAATATGTGTGTGTGTTAAATACATTACATGAATAATTGAGAATAATAAGAATAAATGTTCATTTGAATAAAATAAATATAATAAAGTATCACAAACCACCAAACACACTGTCATGTAAGTGTCAACAGTGACATGTAAAGCTTCTCCTGCAGATGAAGCCTGTGTGCCAGTCCCAGCCTGCCCACATGTGGAGGGCATGTGGTGTGCACTCCACAAACACAATGATCTCAGACAAAGCACTTACGCCACAGAGACACACGCCAAGTGTGGCCTCCTCCAGAGCTAATGTATATACAGTATGTGGACATAAACACGTCCCAAAACCCCGACACATCAAGGTACAATCTTCCCTGTGCTTAAATAGAAACCATGTGCTGCTCCGCTCAGACTTAGTAAAGCAAGTCCTTCCACTCATTATGTGGGGTGACCCACACCGGCCCTGGGGCCAGCAAGTCCATGAGGCAGCGCTGAGATGTCGGCCTTTTGAACACAACCACCACACCAGCGCGGTTAGCAATTAAGTAAACACAGGGGGAGATTTGTTCTCACTGGTTTCATCTAAAAAGGAACCTGCTGGCCCAAGTCAGGGTGAGGTGCTGTTAAATGGCAGGGAATCCTGAGCCCAGAGCCAGAGGGAGCTGGCAGCTGAAAGTAAAGAGTCCCAACCACTAATACCACCAACATCTCCAGCTCATGTGCTTGGACAGACCGCTCCAAAGAGCTCTTCAGGGAAAAATCACAGCTCAGTATCAACACCGGTTTGCAGTTAAATTGTGCACATACCACAGCGGGCATGTCGCCCAAGAAAAGCAGAGCAATGACTTGGCTATGAAAACAACAGGTTATCTAGTGAGGTAATGCTAAATAAGAGGACTAAGCAATAATTGATACGGCACTATTCTGAAGTCATAAATTACCACTGTAAAAAGCAATACTGACATTAATGACTTTTATTGCTTTTAAGACTCAAATTGAACAAGTTTTTCCTGCAATAAACTCAAAGACAATTTTAGAAATAGAATTTAATAGTACCATGGGTCTGTTTTTTGTCACAAGACAAAACATTAATTACTCAAAAGCCGAAAATAATAGGATTAGGCCCTCTATATTTCCAACTCTTGTTCCACCCTTTGGTTCAATGAAGTTTGTGCCTAACACATATTCAAGAGTTTGTGTGAAAGTGTGATGCCCAACTGTTTGATAATCTACTGTTTATATTGTAACAGAAAGGTCCTCTTAAATATGCATGTTACTGGACATCTGGATGTGATCCGGTTCTGAAGACAACTGACCGCACCTCAGGGCTATATAATACACTACAACATGTTCAATTTCTCACATTCTTTTAGACAATGGCCCAATTTCCATAAATATACAGATCTGTAATTGAAACTAATGTTAGCATCCACTTGTAGCTCAGTCTGTTACTCTTCAGACATCTTGTGAAGTTTTGTATATTGAATTGTTAAATTATGAGGTCAGTATTAGAAAGGAAAATATCAAAGCAAATATGCACACTCATGCGCTACTTTGTATAAAACTAAAACATGTATGACCAAGAATTCAGAAACTATTGTAAATGAATCAGGCATGTGTCTTCAGCCATGCCTGAATGGGATTGTTCCTCATTTGGTGGTCCTCCCTGTCACTTGGTTCCCTCACTCTCTTTGTTGGGTCTGTCCTCTGCTCTGCCCTTCACAAGCCCACGACAGAGATGGATGCAGGCAAGGATGGATAAAGGAAAAACAACACAGGGATAGTGATTGATAGTGGTGCCTTCTCTTCACATCTTTTGTCCTTCATGCAGTTACAACTGGCTTGTTAAAAAAGTTATCAGACCTGCTTACCACTTTAAACCCAGAAATAGACATATAATCCATAAACTATTATGGGTGGGCGATATGCCAAAAAAAACACCAGTGGTTCGCAACATGAGAACTGCTCGTGGTCCCTGGGCCATGTGTTGGGTGTCCCTAAAAATTGCGATGACATTGAAAATTACTTAATACAGTTCCTTAAGATACAATCCAAACATACAAACTAATAGCATGAATAATTTAAAGACTATGAGAAAATAATCCTCATCCAACTGAACAGATTTTTATTGTAATGCCATGGACTATTGGGGTTCCTTGACCTATGTGGGGTCCTATGTGGGGTCCTTGGCCTCACAAAGTTTCAGAACCCTTGTCATTCACTTTAACATGGATAATAAAATCTATGAACCCTGTCACTCATCATTTGAAGAAAAAACTAAAAAAAGAATAGATCCGTTTTGGGGCTGTAAGGGGAGGAGTAGTTGAACTAATAAAGTTTAATCAATGTTGATTTTTCACTGTGGGAAGGTGGTTATGCTGATGCAGGCAATTTCATTTGGTATGTGTGCAACTGCAGTCATTTGGTAGGCCTAATTTGAGGAAGAAAAATATACCATTTGTTGAGCAATGTTATTGCTTAAAGGGCCAATATGCTATTTTCTGATCTTTGTTATAATGCTGTTTCCTCTTCAAAAACATACCTGGTCCTGGAATTGTTTAATTTCATTCACACATGTTTAACACACAAGCCCTGCATATTTAGGCTTAGTTCTTCTCTCAAACAGTAAACGCTCCACCTGTTCCACCTGATGTCATGTGGTAATACAGGAATTGCTCCACTGTGTTTTTAAGCTCCATACATCTCCACTAGAATAATTTGGATTACTTCACCCCTGGAAATGCCAATCTCTACTGCACTAAACGTAAAGGGTAGCTGTTAATTTCAAAACTACCACTACCTGGCATCACAAGGTGATCTTTGGAGATGTAGTCAGATTAATAATAAAGGGTTACTCAAACATCTGTGAATGAAACAAAACACAACTCCAGATATATTTTTGATCAGGTGACAACATCCTAACATGGCTTAAAGCTCACAAGGGTCGATTTTGCGTAATATTGGACCTTTAATATAATATTATCATAGCAAATTATAACTAAATTGAACACCATTACAACTATAATTTGATTTGATAATTTTGACTTTTGAATGCAAATTAAAAATGACAAACTGTAGAGAAAGCAGTAGATACTTGAATGACTATAGTCCTTAACTGTTGTTTTGATCCACTTAGTCCTCAGGAGGGAGCTGCACTAGGGCTTCGGGTTCATGTCTAAATCGTAGAAAAGGGTCATCTTCCTCCAGTGACCTCAACCGGAATTGTTTTACCGAAAAAGGAAAAGACTGCAACCTTCACTGCACTTGGGTCATGAGTCCCACTACAAAGAGCTTAATCTATTTATAGGAAAACACAGCTACAGTACAGTGATCAGGGGCAAAAGACAGGCGTTTGCAGGGGTTACACTCTCAGCATCAGTTTTAATTGACAGGCTTCCACGTCTTCCTCTTCTTCTATTATGAATGAAATGCAGTCCATTCAAAAAACCCTTCACTTCCATCATAAGTTTAAGGCAAGCAAAAGTTACATCAAACCAAATATTTTAGTCGCCGGCTATGTGAAACAATGTGAAATGGTAGCGGTTGCAATGAGAGTAACAGTTATTCTAATAAACTCCTCAGGATGTTAGCAGTAATACTAGAAATAACACAAGTGCAAATATTATTAATAATTTTTTCATAATAACAAGGGTTGCAGCAGTAGTCCTCCAGCTGACATATTCAGTGCTTATTATTGAAATAAATACTACCAATACTATGTCTACTCTTTGTATAATATAATCAAAAAACCTACAAATCTCTCTCTAACAAGTTGGAAAATTTCATTTTGTTATAGCATAGACCCAATGCTGTAGCAACAAGGAGATAGAAACCGAAACTAAATGGAAGCTCTGGGTGCTTTTAGGTGTCGCAAACCTGAAAATATGTACTGAAGGCATGGAAACAGTCATTCTAACCTGCTCAAATTAATTCACACAAATAAAACAGTCATAGCAACAGCCTTATAACATGACGCTGTGTGCTCACTACTACTCACTTTGATTTAAACTCCTCTGCTGACGCATGGGAGCTCACTTGCCATAATCAATATTTCTCCATTTCAACACATTCAAGGTGCATTGCTAATAACTGCAGGTAATGTGATACAACACAGAATATGAATCCAGAATGGAATGGAAATGTATCCAAGGACACCCAACTGCTACTATTAATTGTAGCAGGCAAGAGCAAAATAGATATAAATCTTTAATAATGCTGTTACTTTTAGAAACTACTGTAAAAGTGTTATCTTATAGTTTTAAAAGAAATGTGTCCTTGTCTGGGGCCTGGTCTGTCCTAGTGGGTGTGTAGAGATCCTGTAAATCTCTACACACCCACCAAATAATATAAAAAGCTGTCTTTGCCTTACAGATATTTCTTGTTCAGGTAAATGAGTAACTCTTGGGTCCTTTTTGCCCTGCAGCTAAAATGTATTGCAATTTTCTGTACTGTATATATGTGTCTTCTTAAAATAAGGCACTGAAGTGACTAAAAAACATAATTTAACTATGTATAAAAAAGGTAAAGGTACAGGAAAATGGAATGTAAACGATTGAAAATGGCCAAAATGGATCAATAATAGTTCGAAATTAATCCTGCACTGGATTTGTATTTTTCTATTTCTTCATATGGCAAAAAAGGCACACGCTCTGGTGGTTACATGTGCATTTGTGTTAGTTATAGAGCGTAGCAGTGTCTGTGGTCTGAGGGAGTATCACAGTCCAACAAATTACATGAGGCAAGTCCTTCCATTGCTGCGCTCTGTACGCCTGATTACTTTGACACTGTGGTATGTCATGTGTCTGGTATTCTTTGGACACACATCTGTGCACTGGACATTACCGTTCTGCTCATCCAGCTCATTGCCAATCTCCTGACCCATTGTCTTCTGTCGGCTAATGACCGCTGCCAGGGCATCCAAGCCAGCGTCTTGGACTGGAAAGAAGAATGAAAACAATCAAGATACAATGCAAACTTTGAGAGGATGTTGCAAGCTTTGAGTAAATCACAGTATAAGTACAGTATAAGATCCACAAATTATGCACATATTTGGGCAGAGGGTTTCTCAAGCTTGGCAAGTTATAAGAAAAACAATACAAGCATTCCAACTGTAGAGCCATTACATTGTACTGGTACAGTGAAATGAGGCATCCACAGTCTGATGGAATAATGTAGTCTTATTCTGCCCGCAGTGTAGTAGTTCTTTTTGGTATTAGGACATAGGCTCTCTGAAGGAAAATCAAGGTCTCCAAATTTGACACACTCACTACCCACAGGAATTCCTCCTTCAGACCGCAGCTTTAGGCACTCGCCATTACCCAACTCCACTAGAAATCCCAAGGGACACTAAAAACCTCCATGTGGTTTGCCTTTTTAAAAGTATTCTCTGATCCTGAACTGAAAATAACCAGATACATGATGTGGACATAGCAATGAAGTGCCACAAGAATACAGGTGAACTGGCATGTGACTGTCTTAGTCCTGTCAGAGGGTTTGTCTATAGTGGTTTGAAGTTTTTTCAAAGCAATGTTATGCAAGAAAGACATATATCAAAGCAAAAAATAAAACATATTTTAGATAAATACAGTACCATCTATGATCCGCTGCTGCTGCTGTTTGATCTCCCCAAACGAAAGGCCTCTCGTCTCCTCTGTTTCATTGATCAACCAGGGATTGGCTGCAGCTCCACTTGTTCCCCCCGTCATGAGAGAGGATCTACGAAGTCATGTACAGTTATATAACAACATTTTTATTTACTTATTTATTTCAAACAATGCCGTCATACATAGTCACAGGCAGAGCTTCCTAATTCTAATTTTCAACTCTCGTCACTGGTTCAAAATGGCTTAAAAGCACAATATTTAAATACATTCATTTCACATTTCAGACATTCCCACATTCAAACACACATTCACATACGTAATTACAGGTGGGTACAGCTTTGGTTTGTTTTTTTACCAGGACTTGAGCCTCGAGGTGAACAGCTTAAGCTCGGTAATGCACTTCGGTTCAGGGGGCAGTGAATTCCATTGTTTAAAATATTGATATGAAAAAGCTGACTGTCCAAATGTGGTTCTGCGGTGTGGGATTGTACAGTGACTCTCATACAACTAAAACTGAAAACATCTCA
Source organism: Scartelaos histophorus (assembly GCA_000787155.1). Taxonomy (NCBI): domain Eukaryota; kingdom Metazoa; phylum Chordata; class Actinopteri; order Gobiiformes; family Gobiidae; genus Scartelaos; species Scartelaos histophorus. The sequence continues at coordinate 25,079 of KN498684.1, read as the reverse complement.
TAAACCAAAAAAAACTGCTATTCAAAAAAATCATTGTGAGATTCCTTCAGAGGTGCTGAGTTCACTTTGGAGGTTTCAGTAGTAAGCCTACTGTGTTGTGCTGTATGTGTAATAAAAGCTCCAATCTACGCTTAGTGACTGATTAAATGATGACTGCGTTGTAAGGGTCACAAGCTTTTCCGCTGGTCACTCAGGCTGTGTGGGAGCTCTGACAATGCTGCTATACTTGGCTTGATACCATCAGAGGAATAGGTGAGACAAGCTCTAATCCCTCTGACATGTTTGATTACCATGAGAGTGCATGCCAGCTCTCCACTTCCTCCACCCTGGAGTTCAGTGTGTGAAGATCCAATTAACCAGTCAGAGGAGACCGCCAAAACCAGTCAGGCACATCTTTTGGCAGCCACAAAGCACTAGGCCACCACCTCTGGGGCCTGAGCATCCCTGTCTATGTTGAGTGGACAGGCAATATTTAACTAATTACAATTTTTACACACCAACTAGGATGTTATAAATAGAAAAAACTGAGTAAAAGAGCAAAAATGGGTTTAGTAAAAAAGAAAGTCTCAAAATGTTTCTGATCACATGTCACTTGGTGTGATTTTTTTGTATTTGACCAAAGGTATTGGTAAATAAGCATGCAAGTTTAAAGACGCATAGGCAAAGCCAACCCAATATACCACAGAGAGAACGGGTCTTTCCCAAAGATCCAAATGATCTGCCAAATGTTGGTCGATTCTTTCTAACCAATGACTTTATAGCCACACCAATACTCTAGCTGGATTTACCATAATTTTGTTTTAAATTAACTGGGATGTAAACCAAAACCTCAGGCAGATTTAATTATGCCTCCAACTACTAAGAAACATTTCACTGTTTCCTATGTCTGTCTGAATACATTAGCTGTTGAACACATGATTAGTGTATGTGGACTACAGTTTTGTGTATATGTTACATTGTCATAACATCAAATAAAGAAGAGGATATAAGTTGTGACACAACTACAGTTCATTCTTTCAGTGTATAACTGCACCTATGTATACATGTGCACAAAAGCGGCCCCTTGTTTGATCAACAGTGCGAAGCGAAGATAGCTCTAATGAAAAGGAATTAGCTACAAAGACCGACATCCTGTCCAAATGTCCGACTGAGACACTTGTTCACATATCACAGAGCAGGGGCAGGTCAGACGGCACAGGTCACAGCAGAGGTACACAGTTAGTGACCGGTGACGCACCATCAAAGTGAAGATGAAAACTTCCCTACCTCATGGGTCAAGTGAGTACAAAATCATTATTTTAATTGGACAATAACAACCAGGAATTTTAACTTGCTGATAATTACCTGTGACATTCAGTGATGAGATTGTATTAGTTCCTCTGACACTAACTACAATGAAATACATTATTTACTGAAAATCAACCTATTAATTCCTTATCTGTGATGCTACTGGTCATGGATATGTGGTACATAAATCTAGTACTGATAGTTTGCAGTTGATGTCATCATCATTCCCTGGAAGTGTGATGCTAACAGAGTCTCTGATACTCCAAGTAGACTAGAAAAAGCTGATTTAGCTGGAACTACAACAGGTGAGCTAAGTTGTACTAGTAAACAAGTCTGTCAGACATAACATTACAGTCACAACCTTAGCCAAGTTTTTCAGTTAGTCCACCTTTCTGTTGAAAATAAAACATCTAAATGAACACCATTATTAATCACAGGTTCCTGGAAATGTGTTGTTTATATCAAATTTGTATTTTAACTTTTTAGCTGTGTTTGCTAATGTGTGCATTGTGTCACCATGATAACTTGTAAACATTCTGCCATAAACATGCATGAAAAACACCCCCAGCGTGATGCCACTGCAAAGTATCAATATAATTTAAAACACATTTGGACAACTCCGTGAGCTTCACTTACCTGCTGGATTCTGCTCCTGAGACTTCTCCTTTAAATGTTGAATTGAGTTGTTTCTCTCTGCTTAGAAGGTCATCAATAAGATTTTGTCTTCTGTCTGCTTCTGCTTGTGTTCTGATGCACCAGCGTTAAAGCCTATCATCTTTCTCAGTGAAATTAACAAACGAAAACCTCTAGCGCCCTCTTTTGGTATGTTACTATGAGTGCAGCAGATAAAGTAAAAGCCAAAGTAAATAATGTCACACGACCATTGCCACAAAAGGATACATCCGACGCGACGAGGAAGTCCGCAACAATCCTTCTCTCAGCTGAGAAATATTCTGCTTCAGCTTCTGTAGCGATGCTCGAAGAGTCATGTTGATCTACAAATACAAATAAATAACAACACAAACAAGTTTAAGAAACAGTCATGAAAGATACACGCTGTATGGGATGTTGAACTAATGCTTTACTTTTGCAGGGTTACCCCCTGTTCTCTGCTGTCTGTTTCGTTCATGGATGTTTTCTGCTATTTCTTGGGCCAGGCGGCAAGTAGCGTCATGATTCTGTAACCTGAAGGAGAAATAAACAGAGACATAGAGTGGCTTATATTAAATAATTTAATTTCAAAACAAGTGGACATATCTTAACTGCTGTAACACCGCTGTATATGAAGTTATCACAAATGGTCGGTGCAGTACAGTTCTATTTCTTTTGATTAACATTTCTTTAAACTTGTCAGACTCTGATATTAAACCATTACATTGGGTGAGGAAATGATGGTCTCTCGTTAGCCCGTGATAGAAATGCTCTGTTTGCTAGCAATTCCAGTCATTTTCTAAAATGTAGCTACAGTTAAAAGGTTTATTTCAGAGTTGCTTGTAAAAATTCCTCAACGCGATGCTTACCAGGGATCCTGGGACATTTTAAAATCTGATCATACACAGATAAAATACTCTTTTCTGTCGCTAATCAAACGCAACCAGCTTCTTGTTTAGATGGTACGTCACTACGGAGACCCACAAGGGACAAGTAAGGTAATCGCATTTCGCTCAGCATTTAAGTCACAATCTTCACTAAATGGCCATTCAAATGACCCAAACGTCAATTAGTCTGAATTACATAAGTTAAAGAAAATAACATCATAGTGACTATTAGCGTATAGTCATAGTTTTAGGTCGGAGACGATCCTGTCTGTGACTAAGTAACTTGCTGGTCACTGATTTATCTCTAGTAGTCCGCATGTCTGTAACCTTCATGGAAATTGCCATTGGTGATCTAGAGCATGCCCATAATAGCGAATGTCTTTCCTAAAGGCTGTCAGACATTGTTGTGCTGCACTGTTGCATGTGGAGCCCTCATATGAGGTAGGTACATGTAAGGTTTTATGTTTTATAGCAAAACAGTGTCTGTGATTGCTAAAAACATACGCCTGTTTTGTTAAATAATAAGGTTTTCTTGGAATAGACTCCACTTGGCATTTTGATACCTCACACAGGGACAATTCAAAGAAGTGGAAACTATTTTTTCAAGACTGATCAACATTAGCTTTGATTCAACATTTTTGCAGGTAATTTACAATATACCTGAAAAAGTCAAAACACAGAACAGGGTTATTTGAAGGGCAAGCCCTTTTTCCTTTTCTGTAGTTGTCTTTGTGTTTCTGCCTTTGCAACATAATAAGCATTTTAGAGATTTGACCTCACAGTTACATTTCCAGAAATTCCTCAGTAATATTTATACACTTTTGATACTATGCTCACAGTATTAACAAAGATGGTACATCCCTAGACAATGATTAATCACTTCTGAGGATGCTGTTCCAGACCTGTAAGAACAGTGGAACTTTTGATTGTCTAACAACACCACACCAACAAACTCTCACATGACCATCCCCACAGGCGTGTGGATATAAAGGCAAGGCACCAGGACGTGCTGTAAGTAACGGACAGCCTTAGAGACTTCACTACTTGTGTGTGGAGCAGGACTATGATTCATGTCCCGAGAGTTCCCATCATCTCAAACTATGGATACATGAGTTCAGTCACTATGAGTGCTTCTGCTGATCAAGATCTGCACAATATAGGAAGACAGAGGTCTCAATCCTACTACCACACGGAGGACAGTAAGAACTGTGGTCTACAGTCACAGAGAGAACCTAACACCAGACCAAGATCAAGGTAATGTGAATTATTTACTCCAACAGATCTTTCAAAATATTATGATTTAAGTGGAAGTAAGAAAGTATATGCAATGAGTGTAATAATGTCTGATTATAGTATTAGAATTGCTATAATTAAATTTTTAATTTGAATATTTTATAAATACCTTATATACCTAATAACTCAAGTAAGTAAAAAGTAAATAGAGTTTATTGACAAAATATTACAGTAAGTGATTAATGTAATCATTGCTTAAAAAATAAAAAATGATTCCCTGATTTACAGATCATTTTACAGTTATGAGACCTCAGAGGTGTTTTCCAATGTTGATGTTGGGAACTTCGATCGATCCAGTCCTCTGAGACAGAGAGCAAGTTCTTTGCAGTTTGTAATAAATAATAAAAAGGATAAAAAAGAAGACAATGAGAGTTGTGCACAAATCCAACCCAAGAAGCACAGACCTAAACAGAGCAAGTCAGCAAAAGATAGCTCAAGTAAGTATTTATGAATCTCAAAGTGTTATCTAACATTAACATTAACAACTAATGTTTTTTTGTTTAGGTGGTAAAACTGGTAGCTTCAAGGCAGAGAGTATGATGACAATATCTGAGGCTGACAACTGGGAGATCTGCTCCAGCTCAGGGATGAAGTATGGACAGTTTGTGGACTGGGAAAAGATTGACCCTGAAGCTGCAAAGAAATACCAAATAATCCTTCAGAGTGACCACCCGCAGCTGAAGGCCATGGGCCGAGAGGGTTACTGGGAAATGCCACACACGCTACGGGCCAAAGCGTACTACCACATCATACACAGCATCAACTCCAGGTCAGTATATGTAACGGATAATGGCTGAATGTACCACTTTTTTCTATTTTTTTCAAAATGTGAGGACTAAACCAAGACCAAACCAAGAGGACCAAATCAATCCAAAGCGTAACCCAGCTGTAACCCACACAGAACAAATAAACTAGAAGGAGGAAAAAAATCTGGTCTAACTAAGGACTAAACTAGGTCTTAAAGAGGTATAAAATTGGAATCAGTATTTTGAAGTCTGCCTCAGTGCTCATTTGTCCAATTACATTATTTTAGAATTATTATAGTCTACATGCTTGAAATATCCCAGCTTTACATGCATTCTTGACTTTCTGGGAGGACTTTTCTTGTTTCTCCGGGCAGTTCAGTTTCTCTGATCAACCCAAAACATGCACAAAGATCTGGAGATGGGTCACTAGGCACAGCACTGCTCCTAATGAGGTGCATCAGTGGATAAATTAAATACTAAAGACAGCCTTAACATGATTGTAATTGACATTTTGCATTAAAAGGCATGCTTTTTATTTACATGTTATTTTGCTATATACACATCACATATTACAAATAATATTAAGAGTGCTCGACAAAACAGTTCAGGTAATCTACAGGAATTAAATCCAAAATTTAAGACTATGATTTGTTTTCATTGTGTTGTAGTATAAAAACAGTGCATCCAGAGAGAGACGTCTACTATGAGCTGGCTAAGAAACTATTTGGAGAACAGAAACTGAGCTCACACCCTGCTCCTGAGTATATGGAGGCTGCAGAAATACCCAGGTATATTATATATAAGATTTATAATTTCTGTATGTTTTATTTATAACCAGTGAAATTGTTCATCATTAACATTTATTAACATCATTTGCATGGACATTATGATAAATAAACTACAGCATTTTGGTTGTTCTACATGTATTTAATGTAGGCTCATATGAAGTAGATAACCTGCAAAACTATATTCTCTTCTCTATAGATACTGCCTTAACAAAGCTGGCCTGAATTCTGTCAAGAAGATTCTCATTTGTCTTGGCAAGTATTTTCCGGACATGAACTACTGCCCCATCCTGCCAGCCTTAGTCTCCCTCATTCTTCACTTCAGCATGGATGAAGCTGAGTGTTTCTACAGCGTGGCCCGCCTCATCTGTTACACTGACCCCAACAAGCGCTACATAGACCAGACGTTCCTCACGTACAGAGCCTCCTGTATGACCTTTGGAGATCTTGCTAACAAATGCTGCCGGGGCATCCGTAAATTAATCGCAAGTTCACATCAAAACCTCTTTGAGTTTTACTCTGACTGGATCATGTGGATCTTTGCCGACCTCCCGTTCATCTACGCCATCAGAGTTTTAGATGTTTACCTGTTGGAGGGATACAAAGTCCTGTACAGGTTGGTTCCACATGTCTCATACTTAAAGCCTTTCTTTCTTAGTTGTGTACACGTAAAATACTTAATCAGCAGAGGTTACACTCAAAACATTAGTGTTTTGTCTTCAAAACGAGGATTTAAGTGACTTCAACCATATGAGAAAAAGGCACGTTCATCAGGACCAAGCATTTTTTTTTTCTCAAAAGTCACAAATAAATTCATATATTGATTGGTTTCCTAGCTAGGAGGTAGGCTGCTAGCCACAACCACCACTATTTAGTACTCACACTATTGTCATAACACTACTCCTGTAGCTACTAGCAAGGGTAATATTGAAGCTTTTTTTCCATAGGGTCGCTTTGGCTCTCCTCGGCCTCTACAAAGTTTCTGTCTCATCTCGAGTGGCAGATGTGGAGGACTTCAGGACTGACATGAAGAGGTTTGTGCAGAATGTAGCTCGCCACTGCTCTGCTGAGACTCTTCTGGAAAAAGCTTTCCAGATCCCAATGGCCACACGCCGAGAGCTCAACCTTCTGTTCAACGCTAACAAGGACTCACTCATGCAGAAAGGGGTCAGCTGCCATCAGAAGAGGCATGCTAAAACGCAATAAAAACAATACAACATGCAAAGTGTACATTATAATGTTGAGGTGTTCATTAACATGTTTTTAATTCCCTCAGGCAATCTGTGGAGAGTGTGGATTTCACAAACTTCAGGTCGAGTGTTGTGACGGGGACAGAGATGCGAGTGGTCTGGGCGTGGATACCTGAGCGCTTTGCTCTGTTCAGCCCCATCAGACTCTACAGCACCACAGAGCACAACAGGAGTCTGGCATCGTAAGTGACACATACATAAGCCTGGATAATGGGTTGGGCTAGTTGTTTTTAGAGGCCCTTGATTGGCTCAAAGACTTGAAAAAGTTAACTTACGTAAGAGAAAGGGAGAGGTTTATAGTATAAACAAGTTTGTTTTGAATTAATCTTTGTTTAAGCACAAAGGGGTAAAATGTCCACATAAATGTGTAAATTTCATTGGATAAAACATATTTTAAAAATTGCAATTTAACTGTTCTTCAACAGATTCTATTCACATGTAGAAGGACATGAGCCTGCAGTTCTCCTTATCAAAACAGTGGATGAAGAGGTAACAACAGAGCCGTTTGTTGACAATTTAATACTATGAATATGTTCTATGATATTGACTAAGCCACATGTTTTGTTTGTTTGTTTGTTTGTTTGTTTGTTTTTTCAGGTGTTTGGTGCTTTTCTGTCCACAGATGTAATAGAAAGGCGGAAACATGACACAGAGAGCCTAACATATTTCGGAACAGGGGAATGTTTTGTCTTTACGGTTAGTTGTTTCTTCAGCACGATTGTTTTATTATAATAACATAAAACATCCTAATAATGTAATGTCTTTTTAGCTGCGTCCCAGCATGGAGCGCTACCAGCAGGCAGTGGTTAATATAATGACCAGATTTGTTTCCGGGCAGCAGAATGGGCAATGCCCCTGTGACTCTTTGCAGCTGTCCCTCAGCAGCAGCGCCAGCACCATAAACGGTCCTAAACTAACCTGTCCCGTGGGAACTCCTCAGGACCCCAGCTACCTCACTGTCCCCTTCACTGCCCCCTCAGACAAGCCTCTGTCTGCCAAAGAGGCAAAGAGAGCCAAAGGACAAGAGGCTTCCATGTTCATTGCTGGAAGTGAGAGCCAGCTAATGATTGGTATGCAGATGAACATTTTGTTGTACTGACATTGTTATATTGCCGTAAAGCACAATAATATATATTTAGATGTTTTGTGTCTACAGGAGGTGATGGAGGACATGCCCTCTGCATACAACAGAACCTGCAAGAAGGATACTCTGAAGCTTGTGAAACGTTCAAGAGCACACCACTGTGCAAGGGACAGTTTAAGATCCAGTCACTGGAAGTGTGGGGCATTCAGAACTCCTTCACATGTTCCCAGCTCTCCCAAACGGTTTAAACAATCTCATCCTTAATTATTGCACCTCTCAACTTTAGTTTTGTTTGTGCGTGTGTGTGTAATATTAGATATTTATTTTAAATAAAATATTGTGCCTTGACACATTGAGGTATGCTAAATAACATATTGATTATTTGATGTAATAGTTATTTAGTGCAACTCATTTATACAGCTAATATTTGGCTATCTGTGCTTGATGTGAATGTTTTTGTAGAACAACAATTATCTTTTCATGTATAAAAAATAAATGAATGGAAAAGTAATAAAGGTTTACAGTGGGTGATCCACTCGAAAGGGTACCTGCCTAATCCAGTGAAAAATATTCAGTTCCCGAATTCCCAAACTGAACCTATTTGAATTACATTTCAATTGTGTATTGTGAATATAGAAGTCTTTCATTACTGAGATCCCATATGAGTATCCCATGGAATTGGTATTTTCACACATTTATACAGACACAGGGTGGCGACAGAGCAGAGTTTGTACAAATGTGAACCAGAAGAAGTCTGAAGATCCAGGCCACTGAAGGAGCAACGTCGTCCAATCCGTGCCAGGTTTGGGCGCAACCACAACACCGCACCAGGAGCTATTTGGTGATTTTACGCGCACTGCGCTTCGAAGCTGGACTGGGTTGGATTAGAGCAGTTTAGACAGATAGTGTGTTGGTAAGTAAACCCTTGATCATTAGCAGTCGAGCTATTTTTACATTTCCATCTGAAGCAAATATGCGCACAATTTACTGTAGAATTAACATAAACGCTGTATTCTCGTTTGACTGTTGGATCTTATGTGATTTTGTGTCACAGTTTGTTGTCTTCATAATTGTGTGAGTGACCCAATTTAGTCCCCCATAATTTTAACATGACCCACTTTTATTGAGCAGGGGTGGCCATATTTTCATTACTCAAAACTGGGACACTGTCATTTTTCTGTAGCCTACTATCTGGGCATCTGTAATAGATCCGTGATGGTGGGCACCAGAAGGACAGAATCACGTAATGACACTGTGGTCTCATGTTGTTTTTGCCTGATCTGGGCATTGTTGCACAGTTGAGCCCTGCTTAAGACCTATGTTAATTAATATTAGCCTTAGACAAACGGGACTAATTAAATAGAGCCATATGACGCGGTCTCATCAGTCATCACAGCCAAATGTCATCTTAAGTAGTTTCAATGATTTTGTTATTTGTTTATTTATTAACCTTAATTTAGCTAGGTTAAAGCCCCGTTGAATGACATCCCTTTTCCAAGGGTGACCTGGGCCGAGTGGTCTGTAAGGCATGCCACAGGCTAAATAAAAGTTTACCTCTAGAAGAAAAGTCAAAGACAAAATTAAATTTGCATACAGAACAACATATACAACCAACATATAAAAACGCAATGCTCATAGGATTCTTTTTTTTTTTTTTTAATTGAGCAAAAACAACAAAAAACAACAAAAAACAGGAGGAACCAGCTTGCAAAGTTTCAGTTCAATCTATAGCGTATTCTTAGCTAATAAATGTCTAACTCTAAGTTAATAAATGTCATGTGAACAGAAGGCATAGTGGTTTTCAGCTGTCTGCAAAAGGGAGCATAAAAAGGGAGGAGCACAGACACATACTCTTATATAAATCAAGGACATCCCATGAGTATACCCCTGAACAGAGAGGGCCACTCAGCCCTGGCACACAGTTCACAGTGATGGGTAAGTAGACCACAACCTGTCACAATTCTGAATGCACAATGTATCATAATGCACGGACAGAATCATAATCAATTAAAAAGATACAATGATTCATTAACATAATTCTGACTTTTTTGTTTATGATAGCCATGGGTCCTGAAGCAGCATCTGTCCCACCTGAGGACGGTAAGTGCTCTGTATTGTAATTGTGTTAGGTTGTCTTTTTGTAAATAAGTGTGCGTATTATTCATCTTTATATGCAATCTGCCATAGCTCCAAGTGAAGTATCTGACCCCATCAAGACTGAAGTAAAATCTGAAGATGATGAACTACCCATGGAACATGCTTCAAACACTGGTCATCCTTGTTCGGACTGTGGCAAGATTTTCAGCAGACCATCAAGGCTACTGAGACACAAACCTGTTCATATGAAAAAGCCTAAAACTGTTCTTAAGTGTGAACAGTGTGAAAAGTGTTTTACTCAAGAAGAAGCACTGATTAGACACCAAAACAGCCAACATAGACCAAATAAGCATCCTTGTCCTGACTGTGGCAAAATCTTCAACCGCCCCTCAAGGTTAGAAAGGCACAGTAAAACTCACACCAAAAAACCAAAGTCATTTCAGTGTTCATTCTGCCAGAAACAATTTACTAAAAATAACAAACTTGTTCGACACGAACGGGTGCACACAGGGGAGAGACCGTTCACTTGCTCTTTCTGTGGTAAAGGCTTCACTGACCTGAGTCGCTGTAAATCACACGAAAAAATACATGACGATAACCCAGAAAAACCTTTTGAATGTTCAATTTGTGGCATGGGTTTTATTCAAGCTTCCAGATTAAATCGCCATTTTCGTTCCCACACAGGGGAAAGACCTTATCATTGTGTCCTATGTGAAAGCAGCTTCTCCCGCTCAGAGGGACTTAAGAGACACATGAGGAGCCACTCAGGCGAGCGACCGTTCATATGCTCTGTTTGTGAAAAGGGATTTTATTCACGACATGAACTAAACAATCACATGTTGACCCACTCAGGAGAGAAGCCTCACAAGTGTCCCATTTGTGGTAAAGGTTTTGCCCAGGTTGGCAATATGAGGGTACATGAGCAAACTGTCCACTCCAAGAAAGAATGCCAATATATCTGTAATGAATGTGGAGCCACATTTTCACAATACAAGTCATTGCAAAAGCATCAGCAGATTCACACAGGGATAAAGCCATATTCATGCCTCACATGTGGAGTAAGCTTTTCCTGGAGCCACGGCTTAAGCAGACACAAGAGGTCACATGCACATAAAAGACTGTTGTCAGAGGCCCATGTATCTGAGGCAGATATGAAAGGCACATGAACATTTTCTCAATGTATGAATTTTATTTAATCTTATTCTGTTTACACAATTTTGTTGCAATCATGGATCTATATCTGGATTATATCTGGATTGCCCTATAACATTGCAGAAGCTGATGGGTTGGATATGTTTTTATAAGATAGAGTATGGAGCCAATAATGCACCAATTTGTAAAGTGACTAATGTGAGCTTCTGGGAAAGCATAATTATCATAAATACAATGCTTTTTTGCCTACAGGTTGCAATCACTTTCTTTGTTTAAACTTGATTAAAATTGTTCTTATGACCTTGAAAGTAGTGTGATTTCCGTGTAGTAGGTCTGGTAGTAGCTTTGTAGGCCTAGTAGTAAACCCAGGAGTGATATTAGGAATTTTCAATATGTTCCATATTTACATATTAAAATATGAGGATTTACGTGACTATGATATCGTTTACACCTGAAAAACATATGTGAAAAAAACAACATTTCTCAGCGAGCCTGTACGTACAGACGCTACGTGAAAGCAGCGACGGTGTTCTGCACTGTTGCTATGGTAACATGTTTGTTGTTGCACAATTACGCGTGCCTCAAGACGAGAGCGCTCTGCGGTTCATTTAACGTTACAGTAAATCTTTTCTTTTTTTATGTAAAAGTTTTATTATTTTATGTCATGTCTCAAGAAACACAGAACACATTGGAATTGGAATCAGTCATTGGATTCAACGGTAAATTAACATCTTTTGGATGGTTAGCTAAGTTAGTCATTCTCATAAAAGCGTGCGCTAGTCTAGATATATTTTTAATCAACCTAGCTAATTTAGCCTGTCCTTTTGTACTGTAGGTTGATGCAACGTGTGAAATACTTTCCTTGGATAGATATGTTGTTACATATACTTGTTTACAGGACATGTAGTCTCAGGCTTGAGGGTACATCCAAACAAAAATCATCTCATCTATCCTCTGGGACGGACAGTCATCATAAAAAGAATTAAAGATGGGAAACAGGACTTTCTGCATGGACACAACAACAATGTATCCTGTTTAAGTGTTTCCAAAAGTGGACAGTATATTGCCTCTGGACAAGTCAACTTTATGGGGTTTAAGGTTTGTTCAGTGAAAAAACATACAGAAATGCAGTTAGTTAAATGTCGGTTGATTGTTTGTAATGCATTTATTCCTAGGGTGATGTAATTATCTGGGACTTTGAACAGAGAAGTATCTATGCTCAGCTTTCACTCCACAAAGCTAAAGTGGAGGCACTGTCATTTTCACCTAACAACAAATACCTTGTGTCTCTTGGTGGTGTGGATGATGGGAGGTAAGTATATTTTTACGAGCATTGCAAATTTCACTACAGTATGTGGTATTTGTCTATTTTGTCTCATGTTTTAGCATTGTGGTGTGGGACATTGAAACAAAGAAGGCAATATGTGGGAGCCCTGCTTCAGCACATAGTGCTGGTCATTGCCTTACAGTCAAGTATTCAAATCATAATGACAACATTTTTGTGTCTGCTGGAAGGTATAATAGTTACATTTAATAGCAGTTACATTTTACATTTTTTTTAACTGTTATTGCATGTTTTGTATGTCTTTGTAATGTGGTTTGGTCTGTGTGCGCAGTGGAACATTACGTGTTTGGGAGCTTGACGTTCTTAATAGGAAGATTCGACCCTTAGAATGCCAGACAGGCAAATTGAAACGCATTGTTAAATGCATAGAGGTACATAAAAAAATCTTTATAATTGCTTATTGTACATTCTTAATTACATGTTATTTCAAAACCACAGCAGTTGTGCAGTGATTATAGATTATGTTTTATTATAATATCTTTAACCAGATGGCAGATGATGATAGATTTGTGCTGTGTGGCACCACCAGTGGAGACATAATGAGAGTGAACATGAAGACTGGCCTCCTCTCTGACTGTGGGCCTGTCAAAACTAAACACAGTTTGGTAAATCACATCACATTTCTAAAAACTTTTCTTTTTGTAACTTTAGTTCATTTCTTCACAGGGTGTAACTGCACTAAGATTTTGGAACTCTGATCATCTACTTGTTGGCTCTGGATCAGGAAGTTTCACTCTGTGTTCCAGCACCAACTTCAAGATTTTGAAGTAAATCTTAAAAGTGATGAATGAATTATAAATAGACTGTGAATTTTCCAATTTCTTCTCTGTTACACTAGACAGGCAGAGCTGGAGAAAGGAGTCACCTCTATTGCTTTAAGAGGGGAAGATCAGCATTTCTTTGTTGGGACAGAATCTGCACAGATTTATCGTTTCTCATATGAGAACTTTAAGGCAGAGCTTATTTCAACCAGCCACAACAGTGCTGTAAAAGATGTGGCTATATCATAGTAAGTATAAAAGTCACTGGGCTACACATCCACAGTATCCTATAAACTGTAGTTCTGCACTTATTTCCTCTATTTTACTTTTGTCAGTGGCACATCAGAGCTGTTTGCAACATGTTCTCAAGAAGATATCCGTCTGTGGCACATAAACAAACCTAAAGAACTGCTGCGCATCACTGTTCCCAACATGACTTGCAATTCCATTGATTTCATGATTGACGGACACAGCATCATCAGTGGTATGAGTCAGACCATGGTGTTTGTTATCTGTTTGTATGCTCCGTTTTATTCCCATTATGTGATTATTATTTCTATAGCATGGAATGATGGCAAAATTAGAGTTTTTGCTCCAGCCAGTGGCAAACTCATGATGACCATTCACAATGCTCACAAACTGGGAGTTACAGCTATTGCAGGCACCAGGGAATGCAAAAGGATAGTAAGTGGAGGAGGAGAAGGACAGGTGGGTGAGATTTCCAATTACATGATGAATGCATGTGTTCACAAATCTCTAGAACTATGAAAATAATAAATTCAGACGCAGGGTAGGGACCTCTATAATTCTAAGCATGAATCGAAATTAAACTGAAATCCACAAACCTTGTCTTTAGTTGTTAGGGAATGAGTGCACTTATTAACTATAAACCAGGTCTAAGGGCTTGCATTTTGACAGTTAAAAGGCCAATTCGTCTCTCATAAACCTGACCTCTATTGCTCAGATTGAGATCATTTAAAATACTGTGATGTCACATTAAGTTAACCTTTTAAATTAGAATCATTTTGTATTTGGTTGGTGCAGGTTAGGATTTGGGAACTGCAGCCAAGCAGTCACCGGATGCTGGGGTCCATGAAAGAGCACAAAGACTCTGTCACCTGTATCAAAATAAAAAGTGATGACAAAGAGTGTGTGAGTGCCAGCTCTGATGGAGCCTGCATTATCTGGGACCTAGAGTGAGTATATATATTTTTTTCTATTTAAAGCAATACTATGCTTTCTTTCTGAAGGTGGTACATCACCTCTTATTGTTTTGTGTTGTTTATAGGCGTTTTGTGAGTCTTCAAACTGTGATTGCCAACACCTTTTTCCAGGCAGTTTGTTACCATCCAGAGGAATACCAGATCCTCACCAGTGGGACTGATAGAAAGGTATGTCTAATCTTGCCTGCAGTTTGCATTTAACTTCTTTCATTTTGTGGAGCATTCTTTTGTACAGGTTTATTCATAATTTTGCTAGATGTTTAAGTTAATTAAATATCCTGATGAACATGTGCATTTCTTTTTGTATCTCTATAGGTTACATATTGGGATGTGTATGATGGCTCACCTATTAGGGAACTTGAAGGATCACAATCGGGCACAATCAATGGTGTTCACATTACTCAAGATGGCAAATATTTTGTGACAGGTAGGGACATTATCATTTTCACTACTGTCATCTCTTTGTTCTGGTCCATTGTCACTCACATCTTAATTTACTGTTGTTTCTATAGGTGGTGAGGATAAACTGGTGAAGGTGTGGGATTATATGGAGGGCAGTGTAACCCACACAGGCGTAGCACATGGAGGCAGTATTACCAGTGTCAAAGTCTGCACCAACAGCCGCCTCTTGGTCAGCACCAGTGCAGACGGAGCCATTCTGTGTTGGAAGTTCCCTCATGCTGCTTTCTCCTGATTTCACTAAATTTTAACCATTCTATTCTGCAAGAATTAAATGTAATTTTATCTTGTTTGATAACAGAAGTACATTTGTTTTAGTAATTAGAAGAATTACACAAAGTTGTATTGGAATGGTAATAAAATAATGAATGAAATAATAAATGTTTTATGCCATAACCACCTAGTGTTTAGGTATACTAAAATAAGACAGGCACTATGAGATGTCTGCGTGAATTATACTCATTTCAATTGTATTTTAATGGTAATAGCAGTATTTAGTCTAAGAGTTAGACAAACTTTATTGATCCATATTAGGGAAATAAATTAGTAACTCACACATTGTGTGTACAACATCTACATAGTCTACTACTGGTCTAAAAAACTACAACAGAGTGCTATGCCCTAAAAACACAATAGAAACCTTAAGAGAAACTCAGGAATACAGTATGTGAAATCCACTTTGTCTTTTAATATTGAATTAAATGACAAAACATATTTCAGTTGTTTCCTGCATACCCGGACTTTTTTGTTAAAAGGCACACTCTATATACTGGCCGACAGATGGGGCAGTGTAACAATCCGCACTTACCTACAGAAGACAGAAGAAAACCTCTCCTGCACACGGATACTTCTGCTCTGCAGACACTGGTGCATGAATTAATTTTAGACCCATTAAAGCAGACAATCCAGCATAACAACTTTCGCCCGTGGGCCGAAGGCTGCAATGACAGAACTTTAAAATAGTTGGTTTTACCGGGTTGAAGTCTCCGTGTCCAAAACTCACCCTGTGGTCGTCCAGGCCTGACATGGAGCTAACGCTAAACTGTTAGCATTAGCCGGAGGAGCTCGCCTTATACTCTGCAGCCATGGGTCCAGATAAAACATGTAAACAGGAATCCTCTGATGATGATGATGACTGTGAGTACATCAACTACAACTTTTAATAATGGCAAAAAATAAATCGATGTTCTATATTTTTCTTGTATTGATAATTAGAAAATTGTTCAGATTATGTTATGTGTGTGTGTTTTCATAGATGTTGAAGAAGATGATTCAAGTGAAGAATCAACAGATGATGAACATGAACCCTCCATGCCTGCCTCAAACAAGTACTGTGTTGTCAAAGAAGAGGAGGAAGAGGATATGCCTATTCAACACAAAAGCACTCATGACAAAGGGGACAAGCATCCATGTTCAGACTGTATTAAAGTGTTTGGACCCTCTTCAGCACTGATTTGGCACAGGACTAGATCGACGTGTGCAAAAAAACAGCGTGTTCTCCATCGCTGTTCATTTTGCAGCAAACCTTTTAACAGACACAGCCACCTTGTGCGACACGAGCGAGTGCACACTGGGGAGAAGCCGTTCACCTGCTCTGTCTGTGGAAAACGTTTTGCTCAGCTCAGAAGCTGTAACTCACATGAGAAAACCCATGAGCCAACATATGAGAGCCGAGAAAGAACACACAAATGTGACCTTTGTAACAGGGCTTTCACAGAAGCTAAAGTACTGCGCCGCCATTTTCGATCACATACAGGAGAGAGGCCGTATGAATGTAGTGAGTGTACAAAATGTTTTTCTCGCTCTGAAGGACTCAGAAGGCACATGAGGAGCCACACAGGGGAACGGCCATTCTCATGCACTGTCTGTAAAAAGGCTTTTTATTCACGAACAGACCTGAACATTCACATGCTCACACACTCAGGAGAAAAACCACATGTGTGTTCTGTGTGTGGTAAAAGTTTTGCACAGGCAGGCAATATGAGAATACATGAGCAGACTGTCCACTCTGAAAACCGCCAGTATAGCTGCAATGAATGCGGATCAACATTTAAAGAATACAGGACAATGAAAATGCATCAGAGGATACACACAGGGGAAAAACCATATGTATGCTCACCTTGTGGTGTCAGTTTCTTTTGGAGCCATGCTTTAAGCAGGCACAAGAGGTCAGATGCACATAAGAAAAAGTTATCTGAGAGTGGAGCTTTAGAGAGTACATAAATCTGTCTTAAGAAGTATGTAATATTTATTTTTTGTATAAGAATCACAGTAAAGGAAATCTTGTTTTACAGATACTTAATGCGTTGGTCAACTTCCTCAATAAATATGTATAAATACATTTTAGTGCTGCACACATTCATTTTAACACTAAAATAGTTGCTATTCGATATACTGTATTAAGTACGCAATCGTTAGCTATAATATATACAGTGTATTGCTTGTTTTGGTCCATTCTTAATATACAATGTAGTAAATACCGCTGAAAGGGAACCTCATCAGCCACAAGGGGGCAGCAAATGTGTTTTTGTTTTTAGTATTGCCCCTCAGAAGAAGCGCTCGTGCAGCTTCTTTCAAAGAGCTGTTTCTTACACGTCTGTAAACTCATGTGATTTACAGATCATAAAGACTTCCATCATCAAAACGGATAATAGAAACACCGCGTATTCTTGTGCATTTTAACAAGCAAACAAAACCCATCGGAGCTCTTCGTCCGCCTCAGATAACTAAAAGCTAATATACGGCTAGCACCGGCAGCCATGGAGCACAGCACTGCGTGTGAACAGCACAATGAGCATGAGTCTGATGGTGAAGGTGAGTTTGCGTTTGTGTTGGTTTTGTCCAGTTAACTAAAAGGTCTGCCACAAATATCATAGCTAAAATTGTGAACGCGAACACGTTTTACCCCCAAAATATGCATAAACTGTAATTTATTTTATAAAGAAGAAGATATGAATAATCAGAGCTGCAAGTTTGGTGAGAACCTGCTCCTCTTATCGACCATTTAAGCCTCTTTTGAGTGTTCAGGTTGTAATATGTTCACATCTATTGACACTTGACAAACTTGTCCCCCTTTTTCTAGTATTTGAGGTCATCCTAGTTCCAGGCTGTTAGATACAGACAGTCGGTAGAATGAAATGTAACAATGCCACTGTTTCTAGTTGTATTTTTATTGTCATAACAATTGGTTTATTGATTTTTCTGTAGATCCCGGAGGCAAAGTTCACTTCATTGAGGTTTCAGTAGATGAAGAAGAAGCGCCCTTCAAAAGGAAATCTGACGTGAAGTCGCATGCCTGCTCTGTGTGTGGCAAGTTATTTAATAAACCATCAAAAAGAGCCCGGCATGAAATTATACATAATAAGCCAAAGAAAACAGTCTTCAAATGTCAGTACTGTGATAAGTCTTTCAAAACACAAGACCTGATCAAGCGCCACGAGATTAGACATACCAAGACTAAAGCACATCCTTGTCCAGACTGTACAAAAGTATTCGACAGGCCTTCAAAGTTGGAACGTCACAGGACAGTTCATCTAAAGGAACCAAAGAAGCTTCATCAATGTTCATTCTGCTCCAAAACATTTGGTAAACTCCACAAACTTGAGCGCCATGAGCGTGTGCATACTGGAGAGAGACCGTTCACCTGTTCTGTCTGTGGCCAATCCTTCACTGACTCAAACAGGTGCGTAACTCATGAAAGAAATCACGTTGCACAGCCAGATAAACCTCACAAATGTGACTTCTGTGGCATGGCTTTTATTGAAGCAAAAGATCTGCGGCGTCATCATCGAACTCACACAGGAGAGAGGCCATATGAATGCGTTAAGTGTGAAAAATGTTTCTCGCGCGCAGAAACACTCAAAACACACATGATGACCCACACAGGCCAGCGGCCATTCACATGCACCATCTGCCGACGAGGATTTAGCTCCTGTTGGCGGCTAAAATGTCACTTTTTAACCCACTCTGGAGAAAAGCCCTATGTGTGCCCTGAGTGTGGCAAAGAATTCACAAAAGCCGTCAACATGAGAGTACACCTGCGAGCTGTCCATTCAAAGTAAAACTGAGATAGAAACTGTCTGTCATGAGTGTGGGACAAGAAGAAGAAACATAATGTTTGCCAAACTTTTCAACTTTAGATTGTTTCTGTCTTTGATTTGTAACAAAGCATGGTACATATTGCTGTTTTTGTGCCTAGGTATAAATACACTAAGTTATCTAATTGTTTTAATATTATAAATTTATATCTATCATGATATTTATGACAAACCCATGTGATGAAATGTATGAATGAAAAATATATTATTACAATTGCAAAAAGTTTTTATACTTTTATGTATCCTATTATATGTGATCTAAAGCTACATGAGTGCTGTCTTTTTTCTTTTGTCAATTCTTACCTTTCTGTTGCTGCTTGTCTGGACAGTGGTATTTAAAGGTGCACTGTGGAACATTTTAGTTGGTGCTCTGCTTGGAATGTTTCACAGTATGACATTAAACAGATCTAGGTTACATTTTACCTTACGTTTAGCTTTATAGCTCAAAAACATCTAGAAAAACAGACATTCTGACTGTGAGCAGGATTGCCTCCCCACACACCTGACCTGTAACTTAGTCTGGTTTGGTCCCCATGAGGATAGAATGTTTAATGCCCATAGACCGTATATATCCTTTTATACGGTCTATGTTAATGCCACATTGTGAAACATTCCAGCCAAACCAATTGCATCTCTACAGAAGAAAGCATTTGGCGGACCCTCCACCAGAAAAGTTACACAATTAAATATATTATTGTCTTAACATTATTGTATCAGAAAAGACTTTACGGGCTTACTTGGCACCACTATCATTCCGTCTCGACAGGGGGCAGTAAAACCAAAAAAAGTATTTCCTGTGAGAAGCAAAAGAAGACCTACGGCGGCGCGGTCGAGCTGCAGGGGTTTTAATTTCACAGTTTTGGTTAAAATGGCAGAAAACATTTTAGTCCGTACTTATCAGCTCTGAATTATTGTTTTTTTCATTCATACTTGAGGTGAGGTGTAACAGGCTGCGAACGCGTTAGCCCGGGCATGCCATGGACCCACACACAGGTAAACAAAACTCTTTTGTTGAATGATTTCTGTCTTATTCTCCCCTTTTAGTCAAACGTAAAAGCAACTAACGATCTGTTACTATTTGTATTAAAGGTCCTATATTACGCAAATATGAATAGTGAACTTTAATCCATGTTAATTCCCCCCAAAACATACCTGGCGTTGTGCTTTGTCTCATTCACACATTTGAGTAACCCTTTATTATAACTCTGTCTACATTTTTAAAGCTCAAAATGCTCTGTTCCACCTTGTGATGTCATGAAGGGTAGTTTGCAATTTAACAGCTACCTTATACGTTTTGTTCAGCAGAGATAAGCAATTCCAGAAAATTATCCAAATGATTGTAGTGTGATTGTAGTTAGGGTGTATGGAGCTTCAAAAACAGTGGAGCACTTCCTGCATTACCACATGACATCACAAGGTGGAACAGAGTGATTAAAGCCTTTGTGTGTTAAACAAAGAATGAAACAAAACACAGTTGTATACTTTATAACATAGATCAGAAAATAGCGATTACATTTTTTAACCTGGGTTGTAAAATGAGGACTGAATGCTAACTTTTCGCTAATAACAAGTTGCGTGTACATAGTGTACACAAATGGCTTTGTTTTTATCTTTACTGCTAGTCTCATAATATAATCTTTATTCCACTATATTCCCTCCAATAGATCATGCAGAAGTTCATTCCATTGAGGTTTCAATTGATGTTGAGCCAGAGCCCGCCAAAGCAACATCAACCAAATGCTATCCTTGCGCTGCTTGTGGCAAGCTATTTGACAGACCATCGAAGCTGGCCAGACATGAACCTGTGCACCAGAGGAAGCCAAAAGTACTCTTTCAATGCCAACAATGTGAAAAATTATTCAAAGATCAAGACCAACTGAAACGACACGAACTACGACACTCCATAACTAATACTCACCCTTGTCCAGACTGTACAAAAGTGTATAACCGGCCTTCAAGGTTAGAAAGGCACAGGAAAACTCACCTTAGGAAACCAAAGAAGCTTCATCAGTGTTCATATTGTAGTAAAGCATTTGATAAACTGCACAAAGTAGTGCGACATGAGCGTGTGCACACTGGGGAGAGACCGTTCACCTGCTCTTTCTGTGGTAAAGGCTTCATTGAGTTAAGTGGGTGCAAAAATCATGAAAGGACTCATAAAGAGAACACAGAAAAGCCTCATAAATGTGCTCGCTGTGACATGGCTTTCATAGAAGCAAAGGAGCTGCGTCGTCATTTTCGATCACACACTGGAGAGAAGCCTTTTGAATGTAATGAGTGTGACAAACGTTATTCTCGAGCAGAAGCGCTGAAAATACACAAGAGGACTCACACGGGTGAGCGGCCATTCACATGTATAATCTGTGAAAAAACATTCTACACTCGTCATGCGTTAAACATTCACAAGTTGATCCATTCTGGCGAAAAGCCTCATTTGTGTCCTGTGTGTGGAAAAGGCTTCTCACAGCTGGGGAACATGAAAGAGCATAAAAAGAACGTGCATGTTCAGACAAAGTACAGCTGTGACCAGTGTGAGGCGGTGTTCTCAAGTTACAAGACTTACAGAAGCCACCAGCTCCGACACAAGGACGGGGAATCTGTGTCATTTGTAAATGTAAGTTTGGGTCGAGCGCTGCTCTCAGAAAACACATGAGGGCGCTTCATCTAGGACCCCTACCAGGGGAGTCCTCTGAGGACTATTGGATACAGACGCTTGTAGTAACTGCAGTTATGTACACTGTTATGCTTTCTGTGTAACTTGAGGTGAGATGCTCTATTTGTCACTTATTTTCAAGATTGATAATGATATCATGAAGAAGTTCAGTAAAGCTAAACCGTATTCGTTCCAAATTTTCCTTCCCCTGCCAATATAGAAAACACTCCAAGTGAAGAAAATGAAAATACTGATCTGTTAATTAATTAAATGATATATGTACATAGAATATTTTTCTCTGGACTTGTGTTAACAACCTCTATAAGCTTGTGTCAAAGGTACAAAGAAAAAGAGTACTTCATGTTTCTCCATGTAATGTACTGTTAACCACACACATGACCCTATCCACTTGAGTTGGTCTTGTCTTGTTTTAAATCTCCCACAGCTGAATCATAAAAAAATAAAACAAAAACAGTCTTTTAATTTAAACATTTGTTCTCTCTGATTAACAAAGCCTTTAGTTAGATTTTTTTATGTTACAAGGCGCATTGAAACAAGTAAGAAGAGGCAACAAAAGATGTCACTTCACAGCTACTTCTTACTCCTTCTATGTATTGCAAAATGCAACAGGAACTGTAAGTGTGTGTGTTCTTAGCAGCAGCCTTCCTTTTTAACTATAATGCTTCTAAAGTAAGAAGAATAACATCAAGAACGTTTTGTTGCTGAATCGTTTGAAAATCAGAAGTGGAGCTTTCTGTGGGGACACTATCATCCATGAGCACCACAGATGTCATCTTTTTGAAAAGTGCCACCTTTTTCAGTCAACAGTAAGTACCAAATGTAGCACATATATTCACCGCCTTGGTAAAAAAAAAGTTGTCTCACCTTGGCTGTGTAAATGCAATGTGTGAGGGAGTGATTGGTGGTGCTTAAAGGCTTTTTAAAGGCAGCTGTGACAACAGTTTATCACCACTCACTGTAGGGAGTGACTGAATACTTGTCCACATAGCACCCTGAGGGAAACTTCCAAAACCAAGCAATATTATTCTGCCATTATTACATCATTATCATTATTATAATTCAAACATTTTACTTACACTGTCGCAAAACAATTTCTTTTGATTTCTCTCTACATGTGCACGCCGTGATCACATAACACTTCTGAGTAATATCATTGCACGCTGAGAGGTGAAGACAAACACTATGATTATAACTGCACTGAATTATGGCTGGCAGGCAGGGAGGCACTGAGAGGGAGGAGAGAGGGAGGGGGCCGAGTGGGAAGAAAAATGGTGCCTTCCTGCGGATGTAGCCATGCCACCCCAGTGCCAGCCAGAACCACCATCTGCCAGTCCAGGACACAGGCTCACTCTGTCTACAGGGATAGATAGCAACACTCACCACTAACTCTCCTCTCTGTTTCTACCCTCACAGAATGCCTTTGTGGAGTCCGGTGCCATGGAGAGAAAGTGCTGCAAAGAATAATGGCACTGGGGTCAGGGAGAGGTTGTCTGGAGAAGATATGATCACAAGGTTCATCTCAACCTCCAACTGACTTTACTTTGGTGTGTTAGGTGAGTAAGCGTTGGAACTTAGTCAGTAGTGTTGCCCGTGTAATTAATTTTGGGGGTGGTCTGTATTGTGGCTGTAGGCCAGTTTTCCAGACACACAGATGGGTGAAGACAACTCACACAGGTGGGAGTCTCTAATAAGATGCTGAAATGAGGTGAGACAAAGAAGGTGGGGGAGGCCGTGACTGTGTGTTCAAAGGATAGAACGGGCACTGTTAGCCAAGGCTAGCCTAGTACAAGCAGACAATTACATTTACTCTCAAAACTTTATAAAGTATTTAAGTATGCAATATTCCATACTCTTCTTTGAGGTACATATGTTTGACTACAGTAGGGGAAGTGAATTTGCCAACCTGAGAATAGAACCCATGGTAATCTTGTTGGTAGTCATAAATATACATTTTTTAAAAACTTGCCCCATGTAACTTTTCTGGTGAAGGGTCCATCACCTGTTTGTCTCCATCAACTGTTGGTCTGCATGTCGATGTTATTGCTTTGCCTGAAATGTTCCACTGAATGGCCTTAAGTCAAGCACAATTTGTACATAAGTAAAAAGCTTTACAGAATAAGAGGAACATTAAAATCACAGTACAAACAAATACAATAATATCAACAGAATACAAACCTAGAGATAAGTATCACGCAGGTAAACTGGACTCAAAAACAACACAAAGAGTGCCTTCAAACACAAAGTCTTACATGTAGTATATTTCAACAGAAAGTGTCCTACAACAGATAAACTTAATATGACTAATCACGCTGATAAAATTCTTCTGAAACAGAGCCATTATCTAGATGAACAGAAGGAGAATTACTACCAGCCATAGAATCATTGTCTTCTGATGGGTCATCCCAGGTGGAAGAAACAGCACGATACCTTGATTGGCAAGAGGTAGACGAGCCCTTTTTAGGCTGATCGGGATGTTGCTCATGAAAATCCTTTATGAGAAGGGTGTCCATACCCTTCCCAATCCACTAAGTATTGAATGAAAATCCTTTATGAGAAGGGTGTCCAAGATAAAGCTAACAGGCACTCATGAACGCACCTCTGGCCCATACCCTTCTCCAGACCACTAAGTATTGGAGACCTCGACCACAACGTCTGGACTGCAGGAGATGTCGCACAGTATATGCAAGTTCCTCATCAGTTAGCCGTGTCGGGGGTGGCGGAGGCATGACAGGAGCGAGAGGGCTTTCACAGACTGGCTTCAGTTTAGAGTCATGAAATGTCGGATTGATTCGCATGGTTCTGGGTAACTTGAGACGCACGGTTACAGGGTTGACCATCCTATCTATTTCAAAGGGGCCAATGAATTTAGGTGCCAGCTTCTTAGAATACACCCGGAGTGGAAGATCCTTAGTGGAGAGCCAAACCATGTGACCGGCCTGGCAAGCAAGAGCCTCTGATCGCCAACGGTTGGCTGAAGTGGAGTAACGCTGAGCTGTGCGGAGAAGCATGGTCCGAGCCTGTTTCCAGGCTCTGTGTTAGCGCTTGACAAGGCCTGAACAGAAGGACATGACGCTTCCTTCTCCTGGGACTGAAACAGGGGCGGCTGGTACCCATATGCACACTGAAATGGAGAAAAAGCTGGGGCAGAACTTTTGGGTGTGTTGTTGTGGGAGTATTCGACCCACAGTAGCTGCTGAGACCTGGGCCGGTGGGGAACACGTGCTTGGTGATTGAGACTGATTGCAAGTCTGGCATGCACTAACAAAATCTCTGGTGTCCTCATCCAGG
>KN498681.1:0-13304 GCA_000787155.1 Scartelaos histophorus | reverse complement strand
TTAATTAATAATTCAAAAATACAGAATGTCCAACAACAAGCAGCAAATGGATAATTGTCCCAGCATCTCCTGTCCTTAGACCCTCCTTCTTCGGCAAGGAAAAACGAGAAAAAAACGGGAAAAAAACTGAGAAACCTCAAAGAGAACCACAGTGAAGGAGAGATCCACTCCCATGGACGAGTCACAGTATTAATGAATGTCTTGTCCAATCCAATGCATTATTTCTTATTATACTCAACTTTAATTGTCGATTCGATTGCGAGATTGTGCAGCTCTTGCCCCTGGGGACCCTTCACTAGCTCTTGAGTCATGTCAGATGGATTTTGAATAGTTTTTGAATATTAAAGTTGAACAGTTATTTAAAAATGTAGCCGTGCATCTTTAGTTTCCGCCGTCTTGAGGATTCGCAGCGTCTTGGCCAAAGTCTCGCTGCCGATGGTGAGCCAGGTGCACTGATGCAACCGGTGGAAATGCACTGGAATCCTTATGTTTTATTTCTCCTGAGTCTTCTTACAAAATGCTGTCGTGTCAGTCTGAATGCCGGTTAGTTTTAGCGAAGTCAAACTCGATTTCCTTTGCAAATAAAAGAGTTGATAGACAATGCTGATTCCGATACCAGAGAGACACTAAAAACGCTTTTTCTTTAGACAATTGAATGTGATTTTCAGCGTTAAATGATGGTTCTTCTATCTGTGTAATCCCTCAGTGGTCCATGGGCGTATACTGGTCGATGTGCTCAAGATCTTTCTAAAGCTATTCAAGAAAGGTTCATTTCTGTCCCGTGAATGTGACTTTTTTAGTGTCGATGTGGTGAGTTGTTATGCAGTTGTATGGAGTACTGTATAATATGAATGTAGTCCCGTATCTCTCACTGTTTGAGCCGAGCTGCAGGAGAATCTTGGGAGATTGAGCTCCTCGGTTCCTCTTGAGTCCGGTGCAGTGGGAGTTCGAGTTAGTTTTCTCATATGGGCCTGGACTGGTCTTGTTTAGTCTTTGTCGTCGGTTTATGCTGCAGTGTGCTGTGCAGCTGTTCACATCAGCTCCATTTCAGTTCCTGTTCAGACACACTTTTACTCTTCGTATTCTGAATGCGTGAAATGCAAACCACTGTCATCTTGTTGCAACTGGTTTTTAGAGACAGTAGTGTGCAAAAGTCACCAGAGACTTCATACAAACAGACTTGTAATGTGATTCTGTCCTCTGTAAAGTCACCAGAGACTTCATACAAACAGTGGTTCAATGTAGGGCTATAGTCTTCTCTTCGTTTTCTTGGTTTGAACTGGTTGATGGAGTCTTAGAAAACCAAATATTTTATTAGTTGAGTTAATTATTTTATTTAGATTATAAGGTTTAACAGCCACAGAAGGGCAGGGCGTGAATAAACTGAAAATTTTGAAGTGAATCATGAGTTTAATCTCCATTTTTACCATTTTAATACATGCATGTTCCCGATTGACTAATCCATCTGTCAATCACACTCATTAGAAAACATGGAGGTTACCAGACTCACATCTTCATAAAGTATTGAAGAAGTGAGTATTATGGCTCCCAGGCTACATTATCAGTGACTTTTTCGACATTTTTTGAGGCGAAAACTGCAAACATCTAACACAATGCGTCGAGTAGATTCAACAGCGCATCTGGAAATATTTTCATACTTGCCAAGAGAATACTTAATTTGTGAGGATGTATGTTTAGACCGTTTGCGCAATGGTTTAATTTCCGGAAATCTTAAAAAAATCAATAGACAGACACTTGCGTATGGTTTTCCGCAACAGACAGCTGCTTTGTATGCAAATGTTCAATATCTTCTAACTCTTGCGTTATTCTCATATGAAGCAGATCTCCAGGTGTTTGTTTGTTTGTGAGCACAGACTGTACATATAATTGGACAGAGCTAACCCGCTAGCCGCCGCGATGCAAACAGGAAGTGAGCATGGAGGCACTTCTGACTTCATCGACTCTGGCTCCAATTGTCTTTAAATTGAAAAATTGTGGCTCCCTCTCTCTGTTTTGGTCTTAAAATGTTCCTTTTAACCTGCTCTACGTGATCCTACATAATTTTGTTATTTCTTACCTAAATAAATGCCTATTCTTATTATGGACCTGGCTCCAAATTCACTCCTATAAGCCAGAATCGATGAGCTTCATTTGACTGGAGCCGAATGCTATGGGTTTTTTGACCGATTTTGGTTTTGATTTGGTTCTCCCTGAGTTCATGGAGGCATTTGAACTGAATTTCTGTCTCTCTGTGTGACTTTGAAGACTCTGCGCTCTTCACGTGTAGCATCAGTGTCAGATCACAACCACCAAACATCAGCAACGCTTCAGTAACAGCTAATAAAACAGAACATCAGGGCCAGAGGAGTGACAAACACAGAGACGCAAGATACAAACTCAGGAAATAGCGAAAATAAAGTCGCTATTCATGCATTTTGAGGTGTTTTTTAAAAGTGAAAAAGTGTAAAAAGTTCCTCTTGTGTGTCTTTTTACATCCACACAGCGCTCGGATCAAGGTGGAGCTACCGATTACCGATAGTGTCTCTACTTTCACGTTTCACCAATAATAACACATTTTTGACCTTTATCTAGACTAAAAGTGCAGCGCTCTGATTTTTTGAACACTTTAGAGTCTCAAAGTGAAGGTTTTACCGTAGACAGGAAACAGCTGCAGTGTCTGTTTTGTGAACTAATTTCAAAATCGTTTCAGACAGAAAAATCCTGTAGTGTGTAGCCACCTTTAGTCCACTTCTTTATACAGTTTTTGGTTGTGCAATACAAGAAAACTCCACTCTTGTCTTTAAAAAATCGACAAATCCTCATTATTGGGATAGGACGAGACAAGATATGAGATTGGGTCCATATGAACAAGATTTTAACATAATTTCTAACATAAATTTTGCGATTCTGTTTCCAAAATTGGCCTCACAATTTAAATTTTCATGATTTAATATTCTTATTTCCATTCTAGTACTGCTTTTTTGTCAAATCCAAATGCAAACGCTTAATAAAAATGTCACAAGATCTTTTTTTTCTCTTGTATGCATGATCTTTTAACAATTTTGCCTTGAGATCTTGTGACAGGAGACCTTGAACCATCCCTGCCTCATTATATTACACTTACTGACCCGGTGTTATGCAGTTCACTTGTGCCTATTCGGTTTGCAGTGACATTTTCGCAGCAGTTAGAGTTCCTGTTTGCAGCACATTTGGCTTTAACTCAGCGTCTCACATTTTAACTTTTAACACTTCTCGCTCTGGTGTGGAGAACCGAGCCACAAGCTGCCTGCTCTGATGCCAGTGTGAGCTTTTAGTGTAACAGTTAGAGCGAGAGGAAATTTAAGGACAAAATTATGATTAGTTATATATTATTACTCATTAAAAACACATCCTCTTGTTCTTATCACATGGGTTCATTTACTGATACTTTGCCGCTGATCGTCAATAGTATCTGGGCGTGTGAAGCTAACTGAAAGCACTACTCTGAAATCTCTCAGGTTAGACTTTGTTTTAACACAATCTGACCAG
Source organism: Scartelaos histophorus (assembly GCA_000787155.1). Classification (NCBI taxonomy): domain Eukaryota; kingdom Metazoa; phylum Chordata; class Actinopteri; order Gobiiformes; family Gobiidae; genus Scartelaos; species Scartelaos histophorus. Next base: position 9,776 of record KN498681.1, on the reverse strand, counting down.
AAAGAAGTGATTTTACACTTTTGTTTATTTGTGTTGCTCTCCTGAAAATGTGTTTGAAAATCCATTTTGTGTTTATTCTTGAGTTTTCAGACTATATTAAATGCATTTTTTACTGTTTTTGCTCATGTGTGCATTGCGTCGCCATGGTAACTGCTGAATATTTTGCCAATAGAGTCATATCAAGACCACCCCCAGCCTCATGTTACTGCAAAGTATCATCACCATGCATCTGTATAATATAATGCACAATGTACTATGTCCTGGTTGTGTTTTATAGTGTTGATTTGTGATAACTTTGACAAATTAAGTAACTAGCAAAGGGTTTAAAGCTGCATTATGTAACCTTTATGATGGAGGGTCTGTCCACTTCTCAGTCTTTGAAGATGTAGAGCATGTGGGAAAATGCATTGGACCAATTTAGCATTTACAGTAAATTCAATCACAGGTGGTTTTATAGCTCAAAAATGTCTCGAGAAACATGCAGGTTTCCCCTCCCCTCTCCGCAGATCTGACCGTTAAAATTACCAGGTCCGTAATAATAGCATCTCCATGGCGACAACATGTGTGGGACTTTCCATTAGTGCAGTTGCTTAGTGTTTCTTTAATCTCATCAAATGTCAAAGTAGGTTAAAATATGGAGATTATTAGTGAATAATTTGCATGTTTTTTTTAATTAAAACATATTGCACATATAAAAACCAAATTATTATAAATGTACATACAAAAAACAAAGATTACATGAAAAAGACGTAATTAAATGATTCATACTAACATAACATTTAGCGTATTTATTTCTATTAATTTAACATAATTTTTGTTTGCATTTGAATTTAGACATACTGCAATAGGTATTACTCAAAATAATAAAACTAAATATCCCTTATAATTTTAATTCTCACAATACAACAAGAAATTATCTAATAAAATGTATACATTCACACAAAAGCTATTGAATTTATTATTTTTTTGTATTACAATAGAATAATAAATCAATAATAATATAATATTTGCATGTTATTCTGTTGTGAAAATGACATTATAAATACTTAATGCTTATTGTTGACTATAATTATATTGCATTGTATAATTATATCTGTAAAATCTGGCTTTAATCTGGTGCTGAACATCTCTACGTCTCTGCTGACCTTAATTTCTCTGCACGTTGTCCCTTGAAATACAAAGTACACTCAAGTAAAGACTGTAATGAAGACTATTTTAAACCAGTTGAAGTGGTTTGCTCAATGGAGGTTTCAGAATGAAGAGAAAAAGTCACAGGAAGCTGAACTGTGCCTAGGTCTTCTCCCCCACCATCTCAACCACCACGTTTCAAAGTGAGACTGATGCGATTTGCACGAGAAATGCCACAACAAATCAACTCAGTGCACTCGGCCTCCTCCTCCAGACTGTAACTGTACTGCACCCTGTACTACCCATACACACCAATACATCCTCTCCCAGAACCGAGGGAATCCTGCAAAAAAAACAATATTTATGGGGTTCTATAGTGCTATACGTGCTCATTTTCAGTTTTAATATTTGCTTTTCTCCTCCTTTGGGTTAGTAGTTGTATTCATAGTTTCATTTTCCTTTTCTGTGCAACTTTTTTAGGACTTTTTCCCACTTAAAAGATAGTTTATTTTGTTTTAAATTGCTAATCTCAGTCCAATTTCTTCTAGTCTGGTCCTTGAATAGTCCAGTTTTCAGATTTGTTACGTTTTGATAAGACTTTTAAATGAATTATGTCCTGCTACGGTATATTCTGCTTATTTTCTTTGAGTCTTGTGGCTATTTTTAAAACCGTATGAATCATTGTCGGATTTTTCTTATCCTGACGTGGAATTGTCTTTACCCACTGGAACTCATTTCACTTGAAAAATAAAAGATTAAAGATGAAGCACTAAATCTTCTCATAACAGGAAATATATAGAACATTAAAAAATATCTGGGCGCTCACACGTGTTGGGAATATGTCATCGAAAAGCGGCAAATCAAACCAAGACGATATTTGGATCCATTTACTTCGACAAATAAGTGAAGTTTTAAGCCAGAATCTATTTGAACGGGCTGGAATAGAAGCTTGTAAAAGACGACAGTAGCTCATTGTTTGGCCACTAATCCGAAGGTTGGGGGTTCAAATCTCACTCTCGACATTAAGATCATCGGTTGAGCAGTCTGATTCAATGACTCACAGGTTGGCGGTGCGATTCCAGCTCCCACAGACGAATACTGAGAAGTGTTATATAAAAATTAGGTTTATATGCACACTGATATAAGCTGGACCAATATTTATAGGCCTATGTAGCGCTGATTTAGCTCATTTTACCCAAATTGGCTAATTAACATAATGGAGTGTTAAAATGGACTCTCACAGAATCAGTTTTAACATTTTCTCAGGGTTTATATGAGTCAAATCTGTTCTAGAGTAAATTTTTAGAAATGTTAATTAAATAACACTGGTCCAAAGTTCCTGTTTAACCGCAAAAACAAGAGTTATATAAATATAACTCTTGAAATTATATATTTTGAGAGTAAACCGATAACACTTTCGAGAGTTATCCTGATTTAGCTAAACAATAAATATAGATGTTTTATTTTTACACTTTATTTGAGTTAATTTAAGATGAAATTATGTACAAAACTCTTTTAAACTGGTCTTTACTCACAGGTGTTTGAAGTGGTGGGTGGGAGGTGCCAAATTAACACTAAGGGAAGTTGAATTAACTCTAGTGGAAGTTGAATTAAATTTAGTGGAAGTTGAATTAACACTAGTGGAAGCTGAATTAACTCTAGTGGAAGATGAATTAACTCTAGTGGAAGATGAATTAACACGAGTGGAGGTTGAATTAACACTAGTGGAAGTTGAATTAAGTCTAGTGGAATCTGAATTAACACTAGTGGAAGTTGAATTAACACTAGTGGAAGTTGAATTTACACTAGTGGAAGCTGAATTAACTCTAGTGGAAGTTGAATTAACACGAGTGGAGGTTGAACTAACTTTAACCATATCAAATCTGGCAGATAATCCCAACTCAAACCTAAACTCAAATAGTTAAAATAACACTTTTCATGTTAAAAACAACTCTTTTAATATTAATAAATACTTGACCCTGATATTTTAACCCTCTAGTTTTTCCTGTGGTAGTCCATTATAGTCAGAATAGTTTTGCTAGACCCTGTTTGAACTAAAATGTCCCAATAAAACTTTATGCATATATTTTCCATGCATATTTAGACCTCTTCTGGAGATGTAACATGAGCATTTACCATTTTAATTTGAGAAAATACATCATTTTTGAATGCGCTAATTGCAGATTACATAAATAAACCAGTCAACACTCTTTAGCATGTTGTCCTATTTAAATAGTTTTCAGTACAGTCATCTCCAGCCGTTATCACATCCTCTCCATCTGCACTGGAGCGTCGACTCCGCTTGCTCAGCTGGTTCATATTTGAAGGCTTCCAGCATGTCTCCACTGAAGCCCTAATACCAGATTAACTGCATGTGCGTCTTAACTAAGCGTGAGATGGAGGATGGAGGAGATGGAGAGTGCGATGACCTTGGGGAGATGCTACATATGACATTGATACAAGGGAAGATACAAGTAAAGAATTTTATATGAGGCCGTGTCAAATGCTTTTCCTTCACCGAGATGTTTTATTTCTTAAGCTTTATTTTTATCCTGTGAAACTGACCTTTTTTAGTCTGATACTTTCTCAAATGAGCATCTAGTTTCAGTACAAGTTTTGGTATTTGTTAGCATCCAATTTTGAACATTTTTCAACTCTAATAGGAGGATATTTACATGCAACATTTTAAGATATAGTTTGTAATAACGTTGCATTTGTAGTATTACATAAATAGATACAAATGTACGAATAACAAAATGCAGTTACATAATTTCAAGGAAGTTTTCAGACCTTGTTAAATGTGCGTGGGCTTTTAATTATTAATCTTAATCTTTACTTTTCATTATCTTGAGTTTCCTTGAGAAGTTAGAAGTGCCTTTGCTCATTACTTTATCATTGCCAGAGGTTCTTTACTTCAAATTATGTTTCCTTTGCGAGCATTTAGTTATAATTTACTGTAATTATTCTGATTATTAGATGCAATTTGTAATATATTTATTGTTTGTGTTATTTTTGTTTGAGCTACTGTGTCCAAATAATTTCCCTTTTAGATGAATAAAGTTTAAATCTAAGTCAAAATGCATGTGTTTTAAAGTATTTAGCAATAAAAATTGACTTACTATGCATGATTTCATTAAAAAAAATGTCATAACCTACAAATTGTGCCTTCAACTTCACATTCACTTTACTTTTTTCAAATGTGTGACTAAAAGGAACAAAAACGGCACTTTCAAAATTGTCTTCAATAAACTTCAAGACTTCAAGACTCACTTCACGTATTCCCCTCTGTTTTCTAAGCAATCGTCGACTTCTCTTCGTAACAAACGTCCCTTTGTTGTGCTCGTTCTCACTACTGTCTTCAACCAGAACAGAAACTTCAGAGATCCTTTGTCTTTTGTTGTTTTGTTGCATGAAAGTTTATAATAAAACATTCTTTTTTTATGCAAAATTGAAGAGCGTAAATTCGAGGTTTCATTCTGCAGCAGAGGCCTGTGTCAATCTTGTAATTGCCCAATGCATCATTTGGACACAGTGGGTTTTTCCACAGCAAAATCAATATCACAATTTATTAAACATTTTTCTTTCATTACCCTTTATAAATTATGCAGGATACAATTTATGCTTTTGGGAAGTTGCCATTGATTTCTGCGTCACTGCTGCTTCTCTTCTGGAAATTTCAAAGCGAGATTAAACCTTGGTCTGTGCCGTAAAACGCTGTAAGGAAAGAGACACATTTGGTAGCGTTTTTACAGGCATTAGTGTGTGTGCAAACGTGTCATGTGATGTTTGTGCGATGTCGATCGAGGGGGAGGAGAAGGGCACCGCTGTTTTCTCTAAATATTACCATACACTGATTTGAAGTTTAAAGGTTCTAGATTACAAAAAACTATTCTTGTGCGGTTTAAGTCAGGTTATAATGGTGTAACTTCATCAAAAACATACTTGGAGTTGTGTTTTGTTTCATTCACACATGTTTGAGTAACCCTTTATAATTAGGCTACATCTCCAAAGCTCAAAATGCTGTTTTTCACCTAGTTTCCACCAAATTAACAGATACTTTTTACCTTTTGTTCAGTAGAGATGGGCAACTCCTGGGCTGAAATTATCCAAATTATCCAGTGTATGAAGTTAAAAACACCAATTAGCACTTCCTGTATTGCCAGATGACAGCGTAGATATGCAAAGTTTGTGTGTTAAACTTGTGTGAATGAAACAAAACACAACTCCAATTGTGTTTGTAATGAGGAAAATAGCATTTATAAGTCCTTTAACCTAGTTTCTATTTGTATATTTGTCTTTCAAAACACAACTCCAGGAAACATTATCATAACATTATAACATTATATTAAACATAGATCAGAAAATAGCATATTTAAGTCCTTAAAATGCTCTGTTTACCACCTTGTGATGTCATGTATTGGTAGATTTCAAGTTAACAGATGCTTTTTACCTTTTGTTCAGTAGAGATGGGCAACTCCTGGGCTGAAATTATCCAAATTATTCAGTGTATGGAGTTAAAAACACCAATGAGCACTTCCTGTATTGCCAGATGACAGTGTAAATATGCAAAGTTTGTGTGTTAAACGTGTGTGAATGAAACAAAACACAACTCCAGGTATGTTTGCAATGCGGAAACATTATAACATAGATCAGAAAATAGCATTTATAAGTCCTTTAACTTACCTTTCTCTTTGTGTATTTGTCTTTTGTTAGTTTATGGGTCATATTTCAGTCCCGTCTTTAATTTTGATTTGTTTAAACCTTGTTGTTTTACCTTTTGTTCAATAGAGATGGGCAACTTTTAGGCTGAAATTATCCAAATTATCCAGTGTATGGAGTTAAAAACACCAATGAGCACTTCCTGTATTGCCAGATGACAGTGTAAATATGCAGAGTTTGTGTGTTAAACGTGTGTGAATGAAACAAAACACAACTCCAGGAAACATTATAACATAGATCAGAAATTAGCATTTATAAGTCCTTTAAGTTACCTTTCTCTTTGTGTATTTTTCTGTGAATCTTTTGTTAGCTTATAGGTCATACATTTCAGTCCCGTCTTTAATTTTGACGTTTAAAATGTGTATATGGAAACGTAATCTGAAAACATACATCAAAATTGCAAGATATTTCCAAAAAACAAAAAAAATGTATTTATTTTATTTTTGTATTAGTCTACATCTTCAAAGCTCAAAATGCTCTGTTTTCCACCTAGTTTCCAACAGATACTTTTTACCTTTTGTTCAGTAGAGATGGGAAACTTTTGGGCTGAAATTATCCAAATTATCCAGTGTACGGAGAAAATCAATGAGCACTTCCTGTATTGCCAGATGACAGTGTAAATATGCAAAGTGTGTTAAACGTGTGTGAATGAAACAAAACACAACTCCAAGTGTGTTTGCGATGAGGATACATTATAACAGATCAGAAAATAGCATTTATAAGTCCTTTAACTTACCTTTTTCTATGAATCTTTTGTTAGCTTATGGGTCATATTTCAGTCCCGTCTTTAATTTTGACGTTTAAAATGTGTATATGGAAACGTAATCTGAAAACATACATCAAAATTGCAAGATATTTCCGAAAAAATTGTTGGTTTTTTTCCTTTTTTCTCCGGTGTATGACTGCATCTTCTTGGCTGTAACGTCTCTTTCTCCTCTTGTCACAGTGGAGGCCGTGGTGGAGTTTGAGTATGAGGCCCAGCAGGACGACGAGCTGAGCCTGAGCGTGGGCGCCATCATCGTCAACATCCGCAAAGACGATGGCGGCTGGTGGGAGGGCGAGCTCAACGGACGCAGGGGGCTGTTTCCGGACAACTTCGTACGGGTCAGTGATCACACACACATGCATCTTTTATACACGCGTTTACACTGAAAGGGCCTATAACACGCACAGTTGAGCTTTAAGCCGTGTTAGAATGTTGTTACTTCATCAGAAACATACGTGGAGTTGTGTTTAGTTTCATTCACACGTCTGAGTAACGCTTTATTTTTAGTCTGTCTGCATCTCCAAAGCTCAAAATGTGAAGCGCTTTCAAATGATCATCTACTTTTTACATTTTGTTCAGCAGAAAAAAGGTAATTCCAGGTCTGGGATTATCCAAATGATTCTAGTGAAGGTGTGTGGAGTTTCAAAACACAGTGGAGCTCGTCACAAGGAGAGTTTAAATATGCCTAAATATGCAGGATTTTGTGAATGAAACAAAACACAACTCCGGCTATGGTTTTTGATGAGGAAACGACGTTATATACATCAAAAAATGTCGTAATATGTGCCTTTTAAGAGCTGTGAAAGCAGAAGTCTGGGGATTTCTGTGCATCAAAATGTTTTTTTGAGCTATAAAAACAGCATTTAAGAACATCAGCTAAGAAATAAACGCATTTGAAGCCCTACAGTGCCGGAAATCTCTCATATTACACTTTTAAAATCGCTGTACTTGATATTTCTACTTCTTTAAAACCATGAAAAAACAGAAACAGTTCATTTGAAACCATTTGCAGCGCTTCAAAGTTATTCAGCACTTCCTAATTATTCACAGAGATGAGTTTATAAGCGCTTTTTTTACAACTTTCAGAGGCCAGACTGGAGTTTTGCATGATTCATTGTCTGTTTATCGGACAATCAAACACTTATAATTAGATGCAGACAGTTTGCAGCTGATGTATGTTGACCTCAGAGCTGTTTATACGTATATCTGCACTGGGGTGAGACCTGTTTAGCTCAAATACACGGTAAAAATTAGGTAGAGGACATTTATGACGCAAAAACGAGATCAGAACAGACAGACCGGGCGTTAGTAATAGAGTGACTGATGCAAATAGGGCTGTGTGAGAGGTGATGTTGGTTGATTTGGGGTTTTCTTCACAAACCAACGGAAACAGACCTGACCACACACGATGCGTCTTCGTTAGCGTCCAATGTAGCGCAGAAAAGCCTCTACTCGCTGCACTTTCTTTCTGTGCTGCTTTATCTCTGCTACAAATGTGTTTTTCACTCAAACCACATTTTTACAATAATTTTAAGGAGCATTCTGTATTTTTTCTCCATGGACACGTTATTACTTTGTCTCTAATGTTTCGCAGTTTGGTTTTAAACCTTTCTGTCGTCATGGAGACAGAACCGGACCAAGTGACAGGTCAGATCTGTGGAGAGGCGACCCCGCTCAAAGTCAGAACGCCTGTTTTTCGAGGTATTTTTAAGCCATAAAACCACCTGTAATGTAAATGTAAAGTAGAGCTGTTTAATGTCACACTGTGGAACATTCCAGTATAGAAACAAGCAATGAAAAAGTTACATAATGTGCCTTTAAACATTTACAAGTGACAAAAAAAAGATTAAAACAAGTCAAAATGTAATTAATTAATTCATCTTTTAAAATATTTTAAGGTGCGACTTTTCTGGCGGAGGGTCTGTCACCTGCTTGTTTCCATGGCGATGCTATTGCAACGTAAAGTTCAATGAGAAATGTGCGTTCTTATAGTTAAAGCGGTCGCCTCTCCGGAGATCTGACCTATAACTTGGCACAGAGACGTCCCCTGCTCGTTTCCATAGAGCTGGACGCGTTTAATGCCGCACTGCAGAACATTCCAGACAAAGCTGCACTGTGGAACTTTTTGGTTGCTTGTTTCTATGGATATGTCATTACTCTGCCACAGTATGACATTAAACAGCACTGTTTTTTAAATAGTTATTCAAAACTTGTGTTTGTATCTCAAAATTCCACAGTGTGACATTAAACAGCTCTACTTAATATTTTATTCAAAACTTGTGTTTGTATATCTCAAAAATACCTAGAAAAACAAGGATTCTGGCTGTGAGTGGGGTCGCCTCTCCACAGATCTGACTTGTAACTTGGTCTACTTTGATTTCCATGAAGAATAAAAAGTTTAAACTGTAAAACAAAGCAATAAAAGAGACGGAGAAATGCATTTGAAGTAGAAAAGCAAAGCTAAAAGTGACACAATTCAGCTTCAAACAAGACAAAATCTCTGAAAAACATGTGGCATTTCTATGTATTTCAATATTTTCTGAACAGCAGTTTTTGTCACACTTCACGTCCTTTTTCTAATCGTCCACAAATCATTTAAATCTGTGCTTTGCCGGAGTCAGCATTCGCGTAATCGGATCCACATAAACATCATGAACGCATTAGTCAGTGCGGGTGACATCATCAAAAGTTGACAGGAAATCACGTTGGATGAGCCGAGTGTGTCGCAGGGACTTCCTCCTCACTAACAGCTCATCTCTAAATGCCACGACCTTCTATTGTCTGTTTCCTGCCCGTATCTATTTAAAGACTTCATTTGATTATTAGACACAAGTGTTTTTTACTCCTAGAAGGACCATTAAGTAGAGATGTTAAAGTTCTTGCAGCTTTGCTTGAAGGTTGTGGGTTAGATTCCTGTTCAAATCTATGACAGTTTGTGTGTTGAAGTCTGCATACATTTATACATTTTTAACTGAAATTAGCTTTAATCTGGTAATTTGTTGGTTAGTCTGGTGGATAATTACTTAACCGAGGTGAAATGGGAACTTTAAATGACTAAACGTACTAAGTGAATGTTCGTTTATCCAAAAATACTGGGGTCATTTTCATCTTTAGAGTGAATAAAATGTTAATTAACCCATATTACTCTATTTTCTGATCAATG
>KN498677.1:39784-57166 GCA_000787155.1 Scartelaos histophorus | reverse complement strand
AATGAGTTTGACACCCCTGATCTAAAATGACTTATTAATAAAAAAAGATTTAATGTTGAAGAAGGCCAATGTGACATTTTCGAATCCTACTTGTGACATCACCCATAGCGTTCAGCGTCTCTCAAATGAGGCTCGCGATGCTAACGGTTACAGGAGCGAATCTGGAGCCAGGCTCTATGTTATGAATAGGATTTTTTTGACTAACAAAATAGCGAAAAAAAATTCAGGATCATGTAGAGCAGGTTAATGAGAACATTTTAAGACTAAGATGAAGAGGATCACTGCAGCAGTTACAGAGAGACGAGCGATAAGATTCACGTAAGTCAAAATGGGAGCCAGAGTCAGAAGGAGCCGGAAGAGCCTCCTGTCGCACTTCCTATTTGACACACGGCAGCTAGCGCGTTAGCTATGTCCATTCATATATACAGTCTATGGGGTGAATATGCAGCCAGGCTCTATATTATGAATAGGATTTTTTTTGACCGAGAAAATAAAACAAACAAACAAAAAAACCCCACAGGGAACATGTGGGGGTTAATGTGAACATATTAAGACCCAAATGACAAGGCTCACAGCAGCAGTTACAGCGAAAGGATACTTGTATGTAAGTCCACGGGAACCAGGGTTAGTAAGAGCTGGACGAGCAGGAAGAGCCTGTCTACGAACTTTCTATTTTAAAATGGTGAAGGTGTGTATTGTAGTTAACTTGGCTTCAGACTTGTCAGTTTGATATTAAAATCACAAATAACTATTGTACATTCTATAGACTTGAAATATCATCAGAGTAGTCACAATTTCGATGGAAGTGCTAAATTAGTCAAAGTTGAAAGTATGATGTATTGAAAAAAATATTCATAATAAATGATCAAATTGAAATGTAATTTTTGTAAATGTAATTTATGACACTGACACAATAATGCCAGGACTAGCCAGGACTCTTGTTCAACACTGAAATGCACTGTACATCCTTTTGCCCTCTTCTGTTCAAATGATCAGACATGGATGTATGACTTTTTTGACAGCCTGCATAATGGAATATTCTGAAAGTCATGAATAATGTATCCTCCCAGCCTATCAGACTCTGTATAATTCTTTGATAAGACATAGCCCCCAACCCTAAACTCTCCACTTTCACCACCTTGCAGATTTTACTGTAGCCTTCCTCTCATCCTTCCTCTCCATGGCAACGCGTGTCATCTTGCATTATGCTCCCGAGAAGGTAATCTGGTAGTCTGAAGCAACTGTTGATGCTCGTGAATGCGTGCTGGGATGGGGATACGGAGTGCGTGATGGTGGGGGTTGAGGGCCCTAAGGTGAGAGTCCTCCTCACCTGACCTATTTGGATCATAGCGACAGGCTTTGTTAGCACCACAGTAACGTCTCTCACCTCGGCGCATTCTCTTTGACACGTGTCACAACTGGGCAGGGCAGTTCATTGCTTTAATAACTAGGGAAGCACCGATCTAGCTTTTTCAGTTCCCATCCCGATGCTGTAGCTTTCAGTGCCGATACCAGATATTAACCAATCCCAGTGCAGAGACAATTAACGTAATTTATTTCCTTTAAGCAAAAACAAAATTAATTCAAAAGTGATCCAAATGTGTCATGTAGCTGTTATTTTTCCTTACAACTTGTGTAAATAAAAGTTCAAACATTGAGATTTTCTGCACCAACTACGACCAGGAAATAGTCTTAAATTTACTTGCCCAACCAGCATTTTAGCTGAGCTGGTATTTAAAAGCATATTCAACACATTTTTCAGTATCGATGAAGATATCTGTTGCCAGTATCAGATCACTGCATCCATATTAATAATTGGTCAAGCAGACCTGTCACAATCACATATTGAAACTTGATATAAATATATATTGATAAACCTCCGCTTTGTCACCATGGGACATCTGTCTGATTTGATTGGGGTTTTCTCTGGAGCTAACCTTATGGATCTGAGTTGTATCGAAGCAGTGGTGATGTTTACAAATGATCAGACTTACTCAGTGTGGCTAGTGCTAATTGCTATTGATGATTAAAAGCCCATTGCAAAAGGGCTAATGCAGCTGACCCATCGAACAGAACGCCACCTGCCTCTATCTGCAATTCGATCTGCAGTGTGCTATTTCACGGTGCTTGATAAGTCACCAATAAAGGCATACTGATAGTAAATCCTCATGCACTCATTGGGTAATTTTACTCAGAGACAGAACAGAAATTGTAGTTTATGAGAAAATTATTGTCTGTGTCGGTTGTTTGAGGTGAAATTAAAGGGCAGGGTCCTTCTCAGTTCGATACATGATAACATGGCTCATATGGTATGATATCACAATTTTTGTGATGCATTACAATTACAATTTTTCAGAACTAAATACAAAAAAAGTGCATCGTGTAACTTTTATGGTGGAGGGTCCATATGCATTTTTCATGGACATGTTTCTTTTTCTGGAATGTTTCACAATATGGCATTAAAGGGTGGGACAACAATATTCCATTGTAAGTCAATGGGAGCCACGGTCAGTAAGAGCTGGAAGGAGCCTATGGTCCTGATAACTAGGCCTATGATTCAAGATTCAAGTATTTATTGTCATTGTCACAAAAAAAATTGTGTTTGGAGCATCCACATGTGTAGTTGATGAAGTGCAAAGTTGGTGAAGTGCAAACCCGAGTGAGATAAGTAACCCCTAAATATCCCCAGTGTAAACATTTAGCACATTATGTCATAAAGAGCAGGACATTCAGACAGATACATGAGAACAGTGACAATGGTATGGTCCTGATAACTAGGTCCTGATAACTAGACTAGCTCTTGTTCTACACTGAAATGCGCTGGAATGTTTCACAGTATGGCATTAAAGCTTTCTATCATCATTGAAAATAAGCCAGGTCAAGTTGCAAGTCAGGTCTGTGGAGAGGCACCCCTGCTCAGTCAGAATGCCTGTTTTTCTAAATATTTTTGAACAGTAAAACTATATTGTAATAATTGGCAGAGCAATAACACATCCACAGAAACAAGAAGGTGACAGATCCCCATCTGAAAAGTTACACAGTGCACCTTTAAATCTCTACTTGTGCAAACTTACGTCATGAATATGCCAATTTTAATTGTCAAACAAGTGAACATGTCAAATGCATAAATACATTATTTTCTCTAAACAAAATTGTAGTGCTCTCACACAATAATTTGTCAAATTTAACAAAAAGTGTCATGGCAACACATTGATGCATCACTGTATCACTATTGATATTTTGACTTTGGCTTTAGCTAAACTTAGATTACATTTTATTCTGATGTTGTCAATGTGGTTAATACAACTACCCCTTTGAAATTCTCATAATTATATTTTTGACATCTAGAAATAAGATGAATCCCTGCATGTATCAACTGAGATTAGCAAGATTGGAAATGTTGCTCAATATTGACATAACTGACTAATCTGCCGTTCCACTACATCCCCTGTTCTCTATTGGATTTGGATCCGCGAGTATAGAGGTCGTACAAGCAGAACATGTTGTCATGTGTCCAGAGAACCACTTTAAGATGATGAGCACTGCAGGACTCTCTTGCTGGAAGACGTCATCACATGATGGATGCTGCATTGTACAGAAAGGCCCTGGCATTTAAACAGTGCTCACTGGTTAATGAGTGTGCCAAGACAATATCCAACACATCACTGCACCAGCAACAGTTGTGTACGTACATGACAACACGGAAACATGCGATCAGGATTTAACGAGATGGATGCTCGTTTGTTTCACACATAACGTGAGAGTCATTCTTGGAGTACGCCCTCTGTATGGTTAATTGAGTGTGTGGACCAATCACAGAACAAAACAAACACTGTGACTTTGACAGACGTACTCCAGACTATTTTAGTTAATATGGCCTATTTAGTTTGTGAAAGGAGGTAAGGGCTCTGTGCATTTGTGGAATATTTCTCTGATGTCTCTCAACTGGATGTAACAGAATTTTCAGCTTTTTTCGCTGTTGTGACTCCTTGACCAATCAGATTCAGATAATCAAACATTTGAACGTTGAGTTGATGTGTCATGTTTGATTTCTTTTGCAACAATTCTTCAGTCTGTTAGAATGCTTGGACATGTCTGATACCCTCTGCTGGAAACTGTGGCCAGTGAAGCATTCTGAATGAGATACCAGCAGCTTGGCTATTGTCAAGATGACTCTTAAAAGAATCTTAAAAATTACAATTCTCAATGCATTTTTGCTTACAAAACTCTACAGACATTTTGTCTACAAATTGTACACAGAACATTTTTTTATTGCAAAGCTTTGTTTGACCTTCAGTCGGTTTTCTTTGAACACATTTTACCCAGAATTCCTCTCATGTCTTTACCTGAGTGCATGTTACAAAATTGCCAGTGTATTTCCTTTTTTTTCCCTAAGAGGATTGTCCCAAATTTGTCCTTTCTGTCAGAACCACTGCTCAGTCGATTGGTTAGTGTCCTTCGCAGATACAATTACGGGTTTGGTAAATTTATTATAGTGTCTTTTCCTAATAACAAAACAACATGGCGGCAGCTGCTTTTGCTATATATATATATTTTTTTTAACTGGCACTGAGCCTCCCCAGCACGCCTATTTGAAAACGTCTTAAGATGATCTGACATAATTCCTCTCCGCAGTAGCCGGGGTCTTATATTTCCGAGAGCTCGTCAATCAGGGCTCCGGTCAAAGTAGTCATTTGTTGCTTTTCTGTGGAAATGAGTCTTAGGCAGCAATGAGAGCTGGTGCTGAGTGAGGAGAGGAAGCCTGCACAGCCCTGCAGCTCTGAGGGAGTCTGGTGGAACAATATGAAATCAAAGCCACACGCTCACAGCTCTTTGCACTCTAGTGTCTGGGATCAGCACACAGAGCCTCCTCTTCTCTTTCCATTCTTCTCAGTCAGTGCAGTTAAAGAAGACTTCTAGAGCTTTTGTAATATATAGTAGTTATAATCTGTGAAACCCGTGGAACAATATGAAATCAAAGCCACACTGTTGTGTCTGACATCAGCACACAGAGCTGTTTCTCTGTACTAGTCTTCTCGTTTCCTTAGCCTCAGTTTATGCAGTTAAAGAAGACATATTGTGAGTACGTCTTCTATAGAGTTAGAATCTATAAATCCTGGATCATTGTTATATTTTTGACAATTAAAATTTGATTGAATATTCTTTGGTAAAAGTTGTGTTTGTTTAGCTGGTTTACATGTTTTGGGTGCTCTAGCCTTTCCCAGAAGTGCAACAAATGCTTCTGTCTATCAAAAATAATCATCAGTTCTAAGTTAGGTGAACATTGATCTAAAATGACTTAATAAAAGAAAGAAGTCTGCTGACTTTCATGTTATAATTTCCGGTATGCAATAGGAAATGATGATGCTCAGTTGTCGGCCTCTCTTATAAGTAGTGCTGTTTGAGACAAGAACCATGCAGTGTTTGTGTGTTAAATGTGTAAATGAAACAAAACAGAAAATGGCATAACACAGGCCCTTTTAAATATTAGCATTGTGTATTTCTTTTCTAACCCAGCTTGACTTTATATCACACTGAGGCCATGTCCTCTCTCATTCCTCCATGTGTTGCCTCCAGTGTTCCTCTTACCCCAGCCCCCTGCTCCCCCCTCTCCCTCCTCTGTCTGCGGGGAGAAGATGGAGTGGCTCAGTTGCACAGAGCTCACAGTTAATTAGGCTTGGCCATGTCACACGTCCATTGGCTGGAGCTTGGGCTGGAGCCTGGGCTGGAGCTAAACCCAGTGGGGAGGCCAGCAGCTCAGAGATGGAGATCTGGAGCAGTTGGCGTCCAGTAACTGCCTTCTGCTGCTGTGGCCATTCCTCTGCTCCCTGGAATCCAGTTTATTATGGAGGACTTCAGATGCATTCTCATAGCTAGCTAGTCATTTGCCTTAGAAAATGCAAATTAAATTTTTATATTAAGTACACATTGCTATATTGCTTAAAGGTCCTATATTGCACAAAATGGATTCTTGTGAGCTTTTAGCCATGTTATAATGTTACCTCACCCAAAACATACTCGCAGTTGTGTTTTATTTCATTTGCACATGTTTGAGTCATCATTTATTAGGAGCCTGTTTACATCTTCAGATCAAAATGCTTTGTTTCATTTTGTGATGTCATCTAGTGGTAGTTTTCAAGTTTCACAGTATGGCATTAAACCCATCTCCCTAGCATTTGTTTAATTACTGGTGTTTTATAGCTCAAAAATACATAAAAATGATCAATTCCTACTATGTGCAGGCTTGCTTCTCCATAGATCTGACCATTAGTCTGTCTCCATTGTGATTACAAAGTTTATTTCCATACTGTAAAACAATTAAGGTAGAAAAAAGGTAATGTATCCAAGGAGACAAACATGTGGTGGACCATCCACCTGAAATGTTACACAGTGCACCTTAAAATATTGTGGAAACTGACAGCAAACATCATTATTAAGACCATTTTTCAAACCATGGTTAAGCTTTCTTACCATTTTCTGCTGTTGTAACTGACCACATCCCCTTCCACTCCTCTCTGAAGAAAATAAATGTTTATTACTGATCCTTATGAGAAAAAAGGTTGGGGACCACTGCTCCAGAATAAAGTAAAACGGCCTCTTTTCAGTTACTTGTATCTCTCTTGTATTCACACTGGCTATTGTTCACCAAACTCATGCTGTCAATACTTGCTTGTCAATATTGATTCTACAACATGAATTAATCACTTGTAGAATAATTAATGGAACAAAAAGTAACAGTCATGCATTTTCAGAGCAGGCCCATAGATCTGTGGGAACTGCATTAGCTCAAACATGACCTGAAACCGAACTCTGGAGGTCAAATGTTCAGAATCTTTTCGCCATGATTACAACAAGTTCTCCCATTCATTTGCTCCAGAGAATGAGATTCTAGTCGATTACAGTTGTCACACACCAAGGACTGCTGTAATGATGATGGGATTTAAATTGTCTCTTCGTCTTTGTATCATTAGCATGTGTAATCTGACAAATTTGTTTTTTTGAGGATCACTTTTTCATTTGCGTCACTGGAAACGCTGGTGTTTGGCTTCTTACCTTTTGCACCAGTAAAATTAGATGCTTTTATAATATAGTCTCCCTGTAATTATGAATTGTTTTGCGAGTGGCACTGACAACCTGATTAATTCATGATGTAGGGAATTTGACGTCGGAATATATCAATTAGTAGGAGCTTTAAAGGCAAAATTTGGTTTCAGTTAAATCTAGTTAAATCTAAATCTATATCTAAATTGTTTAATTTTGTATTGAATGAAAAAAATATAATTTTGTAGGTTCTCATTTATAGCTTAGTTCTTAATATAAAATTAATCACAAGAACCATTATAAAATTTGTTTAGTTAGTGATATCACAAATTAACAGAGCTTTGACATACGGTACATGTTGATATTAGCCTTGCCAGGAAGATGAATTCTGGTGAATTTTGTTCACAAACTCACTTTCGAGCACTTTTAGCAACATCCATACTGGATGATGTGTAAAGCTTCCTTCATATCAATCTGGCGAGAGTCAGGTTACACTGATGCTAGAACCGGTCTGCTAACACTAAACAATAACGCAACTCATGCATTGACATTTAACAGAGCTGTTAGAAATCAGGACCTATTGTACCTGTTTACATTTACAAACATGTTCTGAAAAGGACCGGATTCTTGTATTAGTCAATCTTTTTTTCTTTTTAAAACACTATCACACTTATCTTATCTCTAATATTTGTGAAATTTTTTTATGCTTTTAACATTTTTTGCAAAGACCACACAACCCTACGCTCTTTAAACATTTGTGTTTGCTTTGCTGTGGCTGGGCGTGTTTCTCTTGCCCTTTGAATCTGGCTCTTTACACCACAAAACTATGAAGCTCTCCTACAGATTGTGGACACCTGTGTGCCTTCCCCCACTAGCTTAACGCTGTGTACAGCCCTTCAGATGGAGAATCATTTTCACTCCTCCCTCCACTGGTCTCCCTCTCCACTGGTCTCCCCCTCTTCGCACAGTTGACATAAAAAACAGAAAATCCCATTCCGTCCATGACATTCTGCGTGTGTAGCAAAAACATATGAACACGATACATCAAAGTGTGCCGGAGTGCACGGGAGAGCAGCAGTCTGGAGTCATAATAAGCAATAGCAGGGAATATGGGCGCCATCAAATTTATCTTATTACCATAGAGGGACCATCGAGCTGACTGTGTAATATGTCTCGGCACTTTGTATTAGCAATTAATTTGAGCTGGTGTTTAATTGGCTGGTGTATTTTAAAGCCTTTCTTCTTCTCTAAATGTTGTTTTTTGTCTCCTTGCAGGCTCTACATACAGTGTGCTCTCAACAATGCCCTCGGACTCAGAAAGCAGCAGTTCACTCAGTAGTGTTGGTACGTATTATGATGGAGTACATTTGTATTTTTATAGTTACTTTTTGTGTTTTGAAAGCAGTTGGAGTTAAGTCTGTCACAATAGCACATTTTTAAATATGATTTACTATACTATCATGTACTAGTGTATAATTTTGTTTTGTTTGGGGTTTTTTTTTGTTTTTTTGAGCCAATACGATATCTGACACTTGGTATACTGCTGTATTTTGCATTTAAAATCCATAGCAAGGCCAAAAAATTTTCTTAAAGTGCATTGTGTAACGTTTTGAGTGGAGGGACTGTCAAATGTTTTGTCCATGGAGATGTTATTGCTTTGTCTGGAATGTTTCACAGTATGGTATTAAAATTTTCTATCTTCCTGGAGAGTTATAGGTCAGGTCTGTGGAGAGGCAACCCTGCTCATAGTCAGAATATCTGTTTCTCTTAGGTATTTCTGCGCTATGAAAGCACCTGTAATTGAATAAATGTAAGGTAGAATAGTAATAATATTAGTATTATCACACTGTGGAACATTCAGACAGAGCAATGGCACATCCACAGAAACAAGCAGGTTATGAACCCCCAACCAAAAATGTACATAATGTGCTTTTAAGGTAACAAACCACAAATAAGATGTTCACTTTTGTAAAACACTAACAATATTTTAGTGGGATATAAAATAATGTGTTAGTGGCTTATGCAAAAATACAGCCATATAATGCTGTTCTTTTTTCATGTTGATTCTTTGGTCAGTTTAAAAAGGGCACTCAGAGACTAGGGCAGTGTGAAAATTGAATATGGGTTCTGATACTGACTGATGGCGATATCGACAAATTGGTGAAATTAAACTACTTCATCCAACTGACTCTGGTAATGCAAGATAATCTCAGTAAACCTATTTTTTTAAATATATAATTAAAAGGCCTGAGCTGTATCAAATAGCAGATTGAGCCAGTAATTAACCACAGAAGTCACTTTAACCTTTTACCACTTAAATCTTATAAGACAATTTACACATAATAAATACTGAACCCCAAAATGTATTGACCCATCTTTTATTTATTGAACCACATAGTAATTATCCTCACAGGCCTAGTACCAATCAAAGACCTACTATTGTCTGTAATTGTATAGTAGTTAAAATAATATTTTCTTGGCGATCTACTATGTAACAACAGAGCCCAACCCTTGCTCTCTTTGTCTCGTGGAGGAAGTTTGCGGCGCTGTGTGTGTCTTGGCTTTGACTCGGATCCAAATGACTCAGCTGTGTTACATAAAGCTCCAAAAGAGCCAAATATTGAGCCAAAGATGAACGTAATCCCAGATTTCCTGCTCCTGTCCCTGCCATCCATGTTCTTTTTAGTCAAGGAAACATTCCCCTGAGATGATGGCGCCGTTTGTAATCTGAAGCCTTTTAAAATAAGTCTCTTTAAAGGGCCCATATTGACAGGCGGACTAATAATGCAGGATTACTGAAACAAAACACAACTCCATGGTTTTGAATACGGAACAACATTATAATTTGGGTAAAAGCTCACAAGAGTGAAATTTACTTAATATAGTCTCTTTAATCACAGACATTCTGAAATAAACACAGTGGATTAGTGTTTAAAGTGTCCCACTTCTTCAGACAGAAAAATATGACTGAACTGGAATGATTAATTGAAAACAAAATAGGCCAAACAAATATAGACCAGACCACACACTGATGTAATTTCTCAAGTTTGTGGTGTCATCTCTTCTACCCACGATGGAATTCTAATCTTATTCAACCTTTTAAGAACTAAGTGATGCGTTTACAGGTTAAAATGTTCTCAACTCTTTATGAATTGTTGCTGTTGAAGGTGCCTGAACTATTGAGTCAGTGTATTTTAAGTATAGTGTAGTAGTTTCATTAGTGGGGTGCATGCTGATTATGACAGTGCTCTGAAGGGGAAAATGCAATGTCAAAATGCAAATATAACAATAAAAGTTACACTAGATTTCTCATGTCATGCAGCTCGACTTTTTATTGATACAAATGTGTCATCTATTTTAGGTTCGCCAGTTAACGGTGAAGCATCGTCTCCGCCTCCCGCCATAAACGATAACCGGCCGTCTGCGGACAGCCTGGACCCCATCCTGACCCAGCTGAGGCAGGTGACCAGGGAGAGGGATGAGCTCCGCAAGCGCCTGGCCCTGGCATCGCCCGGGACCACCTTCGACGACTGCAGGTGCCAGTCTTTAATTAGATCTGTCCTCTAACAAACTGTCTTCTTATATCACTGTAATTGTTTCTGCCTGACGGGAGCTACAGCCAGAGATTGACTTGAGTAATTACTATGAAGACTTATTGTTAAAAAATAACTATATTCATAAGTTTTCTTTAAACATGTGGGGATTTTTGGTAATTTTTTTTAGTATGATTTGAGCTGCTGAGGGTCAAATAAGCAACTTTTACCAATTATTGTTACTAACCAAGTACTAGCATGTTTAAAGGCCCTGTACTTTTTATTAAGTTTTCTTGTGTTTTTTATTCACACATGTTTAACACACAACCCCTGCATACTTAAGCGGGCTTCTTTTCTCAAATAGAATCCACTCTGTTCCACCTTGTGCTGTCATGTGCTAATACAGGAAGTGTTCCATGCACTGTCACTAGAATCATTTGGATGATTTCAGCCCTAGAATTGCCCATTTCTACTAAACAAAAGGTAAAACGCAGCTGTCGACCTGAAAACAGCTTCATGACATCACAAGGTGGAACAGAGCCTTTTGAGCTTTGGGGATGTAGACAGACTAACAATAAAGGATTACTCAAACATGTGTGAATGAAACAAAACACAACTTTATTGATGAGGAAACAACACTGACATGAGTTACTGCTTAGAGTCAATTTTGTGTAATATAGGAACTTGAATAATGATAGAAAAGATCTAAACTATGGGCTTTGCAAGTCTTATAAGTCTCCATGTAGTCTAGATATTAAGGATGAATTATTTCCTCAGCGGATATCTTAATGATTGCAGTCTTTACGATCTCTTAATTGCAACCATTCAAATTCTGATTCATCTTACATTCATCTTTTTCCTTACACTGGAATAAATGTCCTCTATCCTTGCTTTGGAGGTGATATAAATATAAGGGCTATTCTCACATTTTTGCTAATACTTTAACTTACTGTTATCTATTCACTCTTTGATCAGTCAAACATGATAAATCTGAATAACACATGGATACATGTCTATTATGTATTGGTCACTATTTAACATAATGACACAATGCACACATTAGTAAACTCTGCAAAATTTGTTTTTAGATTCTCTGAAAACTCCAGAAAAAAATACAAAATTGATTGAAACAGCACATTTTATAAAAGTGTTCATGATCCTTTTTAAGCGTTTGATTTTAACAAATAGGTGAGAGTGACTGAAAAACTATTGGCTAATGCTTGAAACTGTATAGTTGCAGGAGAGGGACTAGTTTAACAGCACAAATCAACTGTAATTCTAAATAAATCAGTTTTTGATGGTCAGATTTTTAAAAAATAAAAGTCAGATTGTGTAACAAAGCCTCAGAGAGAGCATGCTTACTATTTGCATCACAGCCCCGGGGAATGTTGATGACATCTGCCTGCTCAAATACTCCCAATTCCCATTTAACACAACGCTAAAAAACTCTTTACCAGCTGACACGCTAGCAGACACATATGCTGTCTTTTCACCTCTCTTTAACAGAGTGAAGGTGATGAGCTATAATTGGATTCCTATTAAATGTGTGAACAAGTGAGCTGTGAGATGAGTAGTACTACTTGATAATACTGACTGCTTTTGTTACCTTCAAAAGTATGGACCTCACTACAACTAGGGGTATGCAAAAATATCAGTATATCGTAGTTTAATTTCATGATACAGTATCATTATTCTCATTATTAAATACAAGAGTATTTAAGACAACTCTACCATTTTGTAACATACACAGTGCATTTGGAAACATACAACATTGGAAACATACACAGTGCATTTGACCTATTCACTGTTTTGAAGATTAAAATGATCTATTTCATAGGAATTATACAGTAATGGTTTAACAGAGACTTGGTATCACAGCCATGATTTACCCTTTGCTTTTTTTATTATATTTATATGTTTCGTTTCATTCACCCATGTTTGAGTTGTCCATTATTATTAGTCTGCCTACAACTTTGAAGCTCAAAATGCTCTGTTCCACCTTGTGATGTCATATAGTAGTAGTTTTGAAATTTAACAGCTACTTCTTATCTTTATTTCACTAGAGATTGGCAGTTCCAGGGATGAAATTATCCCAATGATTCCAGTGAAGGTGTGCTTAGTTTAAAAACACAGGGGAGCACTTCTTTATTTCCACATGACATCACAAGGTGGAACAGAGAGTTTTCAGTTTGAGAGAAGAACTCAGCCTAAACATGCAAAAACATTATAACCTTTAAAATAAAATGTAGTTTTGTTGTCACTCTGTCAGAACAGGTACAGTGTCTTTAATTTCCTTGATAACTTTTTCCAATTTTTCTTTTATTTCCAGGCCAAATTCCAAGCCAAGCCATGACTACGAGCGTCTGAAAAGTCAGTGTATGAGAGCCATGGCCGATCTGCAGTCTCTTCAGAACCAGCACACCAAAACACTCAAGAGATGTGAGGAGGCCGTCAAAGAGGCAGACTTCTATCAGTGAGTAGAAGCCAAAATAAAACTGATAAAGAATTCTGTTTGAGAAATGCGGTTTTGAACAGAAAGTCAACTGAGGTAAAAAGCAGGGACTATAAAAAGCATTAATATTGAAATTCAAATGATGAGTAACCAGCAACTGCTACTTCTGATAAAAATAAAAATATGTGTAAAAATATTAATCTTTTACAGTAAAGAGGTGGGTAAAGTAGACAAAACTATACTCAATTAAGAGTAATGTTACTTCAGAATAGTACTGCATAAGTACAAAGTACAAAAGTATTTAGGAAAAGAACTACTCGAGATCTGATTTATAATTTAAAGGGCAAAACATTCATGCCTAAAATAACACTATCTAAAAGGTGCATTGTGTAATATTTCTAGTCCAGGATTTGCAACCTGGTTATCTCCATGGAGATGTTATCACTTTGTGTAGAATATTCCACAGTATTTCCCACCTATTAGGAGGGAGGCAAGCAGGTTACAGCACTATGGTATATTACAACTTATAAGTCGGTAGTAAAATTGCACAGTGCTCCATTAAACGAATCTGAACTGAGAAGTAACTGAGTACTACCCATCTCTGTCAGTAAATAAATACTTGTACATCCACAGATACCTCATGTAGCTGTCTTCAAATGAGGGATGAATACGATGTCCTTCCAAAATCGTTTTAAAAGCTTTAAAGTACCGTCATTTGTATAATTGAATCACCCAGAACAATTGTAAAGCGTAGCCTGGAGGGGTCCAATGGGCAGTGACGAGATTATCTGTCCTGACAATGGCATTTCACTGGGCTCTAAAAAGTATTAAAAAGATATTCTGTGAAATTATTACATCTGATTCATGGAAATTCTATTCGGTCTCTTAATTTGATTGTACCCAAACCTGATATGAACTTGGATCTTCTAGTTGAAGGGTCAATGTTCTGTTTAGCAAGATAAGTGAGAAAAATGTTAAACAAATCTTAATAAAGTTATAAAGAAAGACCCAACTATTGAGTCTAAGTGAAATTATTGCTTAAAGGTCCTATATTATGCTAAATTTACTCCTGTGATCTTTAAGCCATGTTGGATTGTTGTTACGTCCTCAAAAATACCTGTTTGTTTCATTTACACATGTTGGATTAATCCTTGATTACTGGTCTGTCTACATCTTTAATGTTCAAAATGCTCCGTTCCATCTTGCATTGTTGTGTAGTGGTAGTTTTCAACTTCACAGCTACCCTTTACCTCTGCAGCAGAGATGGGCATTTCCAGGTCTGAAATTATCCAAACTATTTTAGTGAAGAGAGCTTGGAAAGGTATCATAGGACTGTATTGACATGTAAGCCTGTCCATTCTAGGTCATTTCCAAACTATTAAGATTTAAGTTCACAATCTTTAAAAACTATAGTCTTTAGTCTGAACAAGCGATTGACCCAGATGCATTTTTTTCACGGGAAATATCAATTGTTTATAATCCAGAGAAACCGATGGCTGATGACCTCAGCTGATATTTTTTGGGCCAATAATTTTTCCTGAATTAACAAATCAAAATTCTGTACATCTACAACCTTTAACAACAAATGGTGTAGAGTCCAGTGTAGTCACATTTTGCAGTTTCTTTTGCATGTATACATGTATATATTCATGCATATTTTGGCTGCTGGTTGAGCAGAATATTGGTTTGTACTGTTGATTAATGGCCAATAGTTGATACACTAAAAGTGCAAAGAACAGGCATAACAGGTTTTTCTTGACCTGTCCTCCACAGCATGCTTCACAGTCGTGTCCTGAGTGAGCAGTCTCAGATGAAGGAGGAGATTGAGAGTCTGAGGAGGGACAACACTGCACTGGTCCGAGAGCACAACCACGTGAAGCAGAACTGTGAGGAGCTCAAGAGGCTCCATGGACAGGACCAGAAGGAGCTGGCAGACCTCAGGGTCCAGCAGCAGCAGGTATAATCATCACCACTATGAGATAAATGACACTCACCCATCTTATCATCCTGTATCAGGTGAAATTGTTTCTTGTTAGCCATGCAAGAATGTTATTTCCTCAAAAACATACCTGGAGCTGTGTTTGTTTCATTCACACCTGACACGAGTAACCCTTTATTATTGGTCTGTCTATATCGTCAAAGCTCAAAATGCTCTGTTCCACCTTGTGATGTCATGAAGCGATAGTTTTCAAGTTGACAGGTTCTTTTACATTTTGTTCAGTAGTGATAAATTTCCAATTTTCCAAATGATCCTGGTGAAGATATATAGGCTTTAAAAACACAGTGGATACTAGTAATGCTTGTGTTACAACATGACAATTTCAGTCTCATTTGAATGCTTCTTTTTAGTTTATGATATTACTGGCACCACCATAACTCTTGCGCTTTCAGTTAATTTGAACTCCTTTATTCAAGAGTATGCAGTGCTCTGACCTGCACAGTGTAGTGTTGTGACGACCTCAGAAACACTGCAGTTGCTTGGAGCAGAGGGCAGCCAAGCACAAGGAAATGCACACGGAGCCATTCTGAAAAGGGCAGGAGCAGAAGAATAGGGCATCGGCACGGGCAAAGGGCACTGCCACCCAAACCGTGTAGCGCCATTATGACCAGAGCCAGCAGAATACGCTGTGCAGACAAGGTCAAAACTGCCCCCGGTGAAAGCTACTGTTTGGGAGAGCAGTTAGAATTTATCAGCAAGAAGTGAAGAGGAAATTCACATGTTATACCAAGGTTATATTACGGCTGATGATCACTAGGTTCCCTTATGATTCAATACATGATACTTAGCTCTGCTTGTTTCCTGCTTGTTACTGCTTGTTTCCATGAAGATACAAGTCTGTGAAAGATTCTAGGCAATGCAATAATATCTCCTTAGAGACAGTTTAAGGTTGCGGACCCTCCACAGGAAAAGTTTCACAGTGCACCTTTAAACCACTACTTGTGCAATGTTAATATGAAATTTAAAAAAATCTAAACAGGGAATACGTCAAGTGCATTGCATAAACACATTTCCCCCCATTATTAAGCAACAAAATTATACAAAGAATTGCTAAAAGACTCCATAAAGTACTCTCAGTAATATATCAATACAGCACCCCATAACTGTATTACCAAATTTAGTATCATGATATATCAATATTTCAATGTTTTTGCATAACCCTGTTTTACTGCAGGAAGTGTGTGTGCACTGTGTATGTAATCACAGGGGAAATCTCAACCCATTAGTGCCATCTGCTGTACAACTGTTGCAACGAGACAAGGAGATGTGATGAGGTGTTTTTTTAATACGTTTTTAATGCATCTCGAGCTAGACTTTCCTATGAGTACAGCAAGATTTCATTTCTGTTTTGAAAGTGGAATAATTCAGCTCTACATTATGAGTTTGGTGTGGAGTTGCAATCTTAATTTTCTGATCTACGTTATAATGTTTACTCGTCAAAACATACCCGGGGTTTTGTTAAGTTTCAATACAATTTTGCATAATATAGCTCTTTTAAGTTCTAGTACTAGAAGGTTAAGCAGAGAATGGCTTTGTGCTATTTTCGTTGCCTGTTGCTCTGTTGACAGTTAATGCCTTTGCTGTTTCTGGTTTGATTGTCTGCACTGAATTAGGCACTTTTTTAGGATCATCCATGTGGTTTTTGGCCTGGAAATCAAAGTGGATGTGTTTAGAGCATCAGTCATAATGAGACACACTTTGAGAGAGATAGAAGTGAAGGCCTCAAATGGTAACAGATTGCTTTTTGGCAGAATATATTTAGAGGCAAATCAAAAAGGTTTCAGTTTAATGGGCCCCTTTTATGCTATTTTTTGATCTATGTTACAATGTTATTTCCTCATTAACAACAGAGCTAGAATTGTGTTTTCTTTCACATATTTAACACACAAACCCTGCACATTTAGGTTGAAAAACTTTCTTTTTAGGTTGAAAACGCTCTGTTCCAACTTGTGATGTCATGTGGGAATACAGGAAGTGCTCCACTGTTTTTAAACTCCATACATTTTCACTAGAATTATTTGTATGATTTTGGGATTCTGGAATTTCCTAATCTCTTCTGAACAAAAGGTAAAAGGTATCTGTTAAAGTACAGGTGAAACAGAGCATTTTGAGCTTTCGAGATGTCGACCAAATAATGATGCAGGATTTCTCAAACAAAGCACAACTCTAGGTATGTTTTTCATAGCTTGATGGAAGTTCACAGGAGTCAATTTTGCACTACGTAGGACCTTTCACATCCATATTTTTGCTGTAACTCATGATGTCTTCTTCACCAGGTCATGAGGGAGAACGGCTCTTCGGAGGTGCTGAATAAACTGTACGACACGGCCATGGACAAACTGGAGGGGGTGAAGAAG
>KN498677.1:28180-39774 GCA_000787155.1 Scartelaos histophorus | reverse complement strand
CGCTCTGAGCAAACGCTACAGCGAGAAGGTGGCCAATCACAACACCGACCTGTCCCGCCTGGAGCAGCTCGAGGAGGAGAACAGACGGCTCCAGAAACAGATGGACGCCCTGCTTCTTCAGAGAGACTCGGCTATGCACTACCAGCAGCAGTACTCCACTTCTATGAGGAGGTGAGGGCCGTTAGTGAGTACGTGTGGGGTGGTAACAGAGTTTTCTATGGTAAAATGAGAGCGAGAAAGAAGCGGACAATGGATAAGTAAGTGTTAATATTTATATTGTCAACTTATTTTCTTATTTGACGCTTACAGAGGTGGGTAGAGTGGTCAAAAATAATACTCAAATAAGAGTAACTTTACTTCAAAATGATTTTACTTGAAGATGCACTATGTCATTTTTTTGTTGGGGCTCCGTCACCTGCTTGTTTCTTTGGATAGGTCATTGGAATGTCCCACAGTATGACATTAAATGGCTCTACCTTACATTTATTCAATTACATGTGGTTTTATACCTCAAAAATACATAGAAAAGCAGGTATTCTGACTGCGAGCAGGATCTCCTCTCCATAGATCTGACCTATAGCTTGGTCTGGTTTGGTTTTAATGAAGATAGAAAGGTTTACTGCTAAATGGTGAAACATCCCAGACAAAGCAAGGACATCTCTACAAAGAAAAGCACTTGACGAACCCTCTGGCAGAAAACGCACCTTTTTTATAGGGATAGAAGAGATAGCATAATGTATGAAGTCATATGATTTATTGTGTTTGGATGGGAGTTTTTATAAGAATATCTCTGCATGTGTAACCACTGTAATCCCCTCATATTTTACAGTAATTGCATTAGTTTTACGATCTGCTTGTAGAAGACTATATGAGCACACACCGCTGTGATATTGCTCTCATAAACTCTGCTTTTTTATTATTTAGATTTGACTCGGTGCAACAAGAACTGAACAAGTCCTCAGCCCAGAACAAAGAACTACAGCGTGAGATGGAGCGGCTACAGTCTGAAGTCACACGCTACAAGAACCTCCAGCTCAAGTCTGCAAAGGACTGTGAGAAATACAAGGAGGAGAGGGACTCGGTGTTCAACGAGTACCGTCTGATCATGAGCGAGAGGGACCAGGTGATCAAGGAGGTGGACAAGCTGCAGACGGAGCTGGAGGCTGCGGAGGCCAGACTCAAGAATACCTCCTCAGAGAGAGTGGTGGCTAGTGAGGAACTCGAGGCTCTCAGACAGGTACTGAGAAGATTTCCACTTAAGTTTTCCACATAAGTCACAATATATGCGCAGTATTCATTAATTTTTTCACATACAATTTATATCAAAGTAGGGATGCATGGAAAAAATACTACTACTACTAATAATAATAATAAAATGAAGAAATATTAGGCAATGCCAGAATATTAGGCATTCAATCTAAACTGTAACTAGATCTGGTTTGGTCTCCATGAAGACCAAACTAGTCTTCTACCTTACTGTGAAGCATTCTCCATGGAGACAGATCCTCCACTAAAAAGGTTACACAATGCACCTCTAAATAAAATGATGAAAAATAAATAAATAAATAAAATAAAAGGGAGGGAGTCGGGTTACACATTCTGAGTGTTCAATAATGTTGTGTAGTTTTGTATATTTCCTACTAATGCATAGGGCATCTGAAAAACCTTTACTTTACAGCTGCTTTTGGATACAGGGTTGGGCATCAGGAGATATGGCAAAAACAACAGCATCGCAGTTGTTTATCTGTTAAAGATGGGACAAGATCTCATGTGACAAATTGAGATCGGGATTGGACAGTCGTAATTCCAAAAGCAGACTGCAAAAATATAAAATAAAGTAAATCACAAACTGATGCCGAAATTCTGAAAATTCTGAAAATTCTGAAAAACAGACAAAAATAAATGTCAAAATCTTTTGTTTTGTCTCATTCTCAAGAGTCCAACAGTGTTCCCTTGTCATTTGTTTACTTGGAATTGTATTTTAATTGATTCAGGCATGTTGCAGTTAAGGAAAGTATCTGTTTTCACTACACTCTATCTCCACCTACTGTTCTGTACTTTCTGACTTTAATAAAACTTTGGGTTATATGGGTCATTTTGTAAAGTTTAAAATTATCTTTAACTATTAAAAAAGCTATGATAATGATTAAACAAAGCATATTATTAAAAATGATAAAGATAAACAATAGGACTTTAAACAAATTAAAAATGTGCCCTTGTTTAGTTTATAGCTGAACTGTATTTCCAAAGGTTAGACTAATGGGGTCAGGCTGAGTGCTCCACATTCATAGGAACAGTTCCCAAAAATGACCTGCCCCCATTCTGTCCTCTGTCTGGGACACAGCCAGCGGACCAGCCCTCTATTTTAGAGTTTGGAGGGAGTTTTTAGGAAGTAAGGCCCACGTATTAGTGATGCAGATTCCCAAGAATTAGGTTACAAAGTTGGATTGGAAGAATTATGGTTGTTCAAATGTACTTTTGATTGAGAATAGCGCTTTTACTTAAAAAAGTGCACTGTGCATCTTTTCTGGTAGAGGGTCGGTCACCTGGTTGTTTCCAAGGAGATGTTCTCGCTTAGCTTGGTATATTTCACGGTATGAGATTAAACATTCGTACTAACATTTATCACAGATGTTTCGATTGCTCAAAAATACAATAATTGCTTCTGTGGACAGCATTGCCTCTCCACAGACCTGGCCTGTATGTAGCCAGTAGTTGTCTTCCTTGAGACAGATTTAATAAAGGTTTAATCTCTATCTAGACAAAACTGTAACATCTCCATGAAGACAAACAGATGAAAGACCTTTCACCAGAAAAGTTGCGCAATAAATCCATTAACCAAATGTAAACTTAAAGGTGCACTATGTAACTTCTCTGGGTGTCTGTGATCTTCTTCTCTCCGTGGAGATGTTAAGTTCCACATTACTCTGCATTTTATCTGTATGGTGCAAATTACAGGTGAGCAATTTTCAACAAAATAAAATGAGAATAACTTGGAATTAATCCAAAGTTTGTCTAATGCCATACTGTGGTACATTCCAGGCAACATTATTACATCTTCATGGAGATAGACCTTCCACCAGAAACTATATACATATTGTAACT
This sequence comes from Scartelaos histophorus, assembly GCA_000787155.1. NCBI lineage: Eukaryota > Metazoa > Chordata > Actinopteri > Gobiiformes > Gobiidae > Scartelaos > Scartelaos histophorus. The sequence goes on along the minus strand of KN498677.1, from coordinate 36,669 downwards.
TTATTTGTTTACTTTTGTTGTATTTTCCTTCTATTTTGCCATTTTGTTATTGATTTAATTTAATCTAGCCATGCATCTGTCAGCGTGCCAGCGGTGCTAAACAAAAACAGCCTTCATCACCTCCCTTTTGACAAATGTTTTTGAACATCTAGTCCAAAAACAAAACGGTTCTAAACTTCAAATGAACACTCACATATCCCCATTTCCACAACACACGACCATGACTCACCATCCCAAATCTCCTGATCCCAAAACCGTCTCATTGTTTTTGGCAGGAGCTGAACTCTTCACTGGTGGACCGCGACAGGGCCATCTGCGAGAGGAATGAGCTGCTGGAGAAATACTGCCACGAGGTGAAGGACAAAGCAGAGGCCCAGAAGGAGCTGTCCCAGGCCTGTAAGGACATCGAGACTGTGAGGGAGGAGAGGGATGTTGCGCGCAAAGAGAGGACTGAGGCTATCATCCAGAGGGACCAGCTGCTCAGGGAGTACTACCAGGCCAGACAGGTGAGAGGCGTGGGAGGGCTGTGGGCTTGTGTGTTGGATTAAAAACTCTATAACATCTGCACTCTGTCTACGAAGACATTGACGTAGCTAAATCAAAATCTGTTTAGTGGATTCAATGTGTATCTAATTCAAATTTGAAGGATGTGGATAACCAAATCTGGTCTAAACATTTGAGGAAAGTTAATACAGAACGAAGACAATACTGAAAATGTATCTCAAAATGAACACTGGCAAAGCCCAACTATTTCACATGTCATTCAAAGGTTAGCCACAGTGAAGAAAAAAGAAAAGAAAGAAAAATGACTGTAACGCTTCTATTTTCAACCAATAATAGGGTGCCTGTCAACAAGAAAACAATGCTTGATAAACAAAAGATAATTGCAGTATCTACCTTCTAACTCTTAAAGATTTTTCTCATACCATTTCTCATTCTAGAAACAAGACTCGGCCACTCTGGACATGGAGCGAGCCAACAAAGAGATCGAGATGTTGAGGAAACAGTATGAGGCCATGTCCCAGGAGCTGAAGGAGGCCACGCAGGAGGCAGAGGTCGCCAAGTGCAGACGCGACTGGGCTTTTCAGGAGAGGGACAAGATCGTGGCTGAGAGAGAGAGCATACGGTACGTCATGGAGATTTTCATATATATTTGTACTATTAGCGGTGCTGCCAATTGATTAGTGAGGTGTGGCAAAAACTTAGAAACTGATATCTTGGTGCATTTGACCAAAATTGCGCTCACAAGACCACACCTGCACAGGAGTTTACACAGAAAAACATTTTCTAAGTCTAAGTATGCAAGTATTTTAGTTGTTTAGTTCTTTAATAATGTTTGTATTAGTTGTAATCATTTAGTTTAGTTTAAAAGGCTTTATATGGGACAAAATATTATGAAAATTTGTGAATTATTTAGCTGAAGATTTGATAATTTTTGGTATTCATATGTAAAAAGGAAGATTAACACGTGATTCATAAGTTTAGTCTTTTATATAAATGCATTGTTTCCTAGTACTTTTTCTGCAATTATTTATGCTTCTCCTACAGGTGTTCTCTTGTGAGTGCAGTTTGGTTCACATACATAGCGATAAGTCAAAGTTTTTAGACAACTAATCAATTGGCAGGACGAGTCTTTAATCAACCAAGAATTTCTTTGACTACAGGCCTACTATTTATGTAGGAAAAAGTTCTACAAAACAATGTATTTCTATAAAGACTGATTAAACTTCACCACTTACTTCTACCTTCTACTGTTGCCTCACATGAAATCCTTATAATCAAAATAAAACAATTAGTCCAATACAAATTTTGACTAAGACACCATCAGCCGACTAAAGGACCACATCTTTGCTCTGTACACATGATACTTTTACATATAGAGTAACATTTATGTGTTGTGCTCCAGTACTCTGTGTGATAACCTGCGGAGAGAGAGGGACCGGGCTGTGAGCGATCTGGCGGATGCACTTAGAAACCTGGACGACATGAGGAAACAGAAGAACGACGCACTGAGAGAAATGAAGGAACTCAAGTAAGTAGGAGAACAAGCAACAATTGTTTGACCGCAGTGCAATAGGTTTAGGGATTTGCGTTTTTATATTTGAAGAGGTAATTTACAAAAAATATTCAAAATTTTACATTTAATACTCATGAAGGATTAAGAAGTAATGATTTTTTAGAGCACTTGGCTGTTGAGATGATTTTATTTTTGTATTTACTTATTTATTTTTTGTTAATACATTTTATATTATATTTGTGTATGATTCTCTAGCTTCCCAAGATTCACAAGTGGAGCATTGTGCAATGAAATAACACATATAATCTTAGTTAATGTTTCCTTGTAGTCTTTAGAAATCCAATCTAACACAATACAGAATTATTTCAACCAGCAGCATCAGTAATCTAAACTTTTCATACTAGCAAGCCTCAGTTCTTCAATGGAGATTTAAAAAAGTGTATTTTTTAATAGAATGTCATTTTCATACACAAAATACTAAAACTGTTCCAGAAAGCTTCGATTTTGTTCTGTTAATGTCACTTTTTTAGTATTGTAGTAGTATTGTTGTATTAGTAGTATTGCTCAAATGAGTATATAGTTTCCGTATTAGTTTTAGTAGTAGTAGTAGTATCTGATTTTGGATACTTTTGACAGCTTTACTAACAGTAGTTTAGGCAACAATATTACTCTCTTAAAACTCCCTCAAACATTTTCAGATCCATTTCTTGACCTTAGTCTCTCCTGTCCATCCCCATCCCTGTGCTTTCCTACATCAGTCTCAAAGCTCTTGTCGTGTGGTCATGTGTAAGCCGTAATATTCTGCCCACGGGGACTTCACGAAGCCGAGTTGTTGTCCAGTCTGTTTCCGCATGGTCAGATTAAAAGTGTAATCCTAAAAAGCTCCTCTGAATTTGGACACACAGGCTTCTCCCTGCCTCCCTGTCCTGAATGCAAACGCTGCCCTTTCTAGTGCTGTTAAAGCTCCCTCTGCTGGTAGCTTTGTACATTACAGGTTTTATGATGGTAAACTAAACAGGAGATTAATGATTTGACTTTGCCGCTTCCTCCCTCTTAATTTACGAAGAACAACAGCGTATCATATATCATTTGTAATAGCAGGGCCTTGTGTTTATTCATTCGGTAAATGTCAACATTCAATGAGCAAACATAAAAAGCCTTTGTTTGTCTAACCTATAAAAGAAATTAATGCAAAACAAAACACTTTATTTCCACACAGTTAAACGTAGAAATGGCAGACTAGCTTTGTTTTCCAGCTGTTAAATGGAAAGAAATATTGATTGTGAAATGAGTCTTTTATGTCGAGACTCAGACCACACAATCGGGTCACAAAAACAATGGAACCCAGTATCCTAAAGGTTTAAAAACACTTTCTTTATTAGCGCAAGGTGTAACAGGGTGTTTTCTGTTTGAGGGAAGAACTCAACAAACAAACACAACTCTAGGCATGTTTATAATGAGGAAACAACATTATAACATAGAAGATGGCATAATTATAAATGCATTTGGTTTTTTTGTGCTCACAAACTTTGCTCTTCCCTCTCCTCCTTCTCTGTGTGATGTGGCTGACCTGCTCTGTCCTGTTTATATTGTGTTCAGGGAGAAAATGGACAGCACTCTGGAGAAAGAGGCACGCTTCTGTCAGCTCATGGCTCACAGCTCTCACGACTCGGCCATCGACACAGACTCTCTGGAGTGGGAGACCGAGGTGGTGGAGTTTGAAAAGGACCGGGTACGGACACTGCACGCATGAGATCACAGAATCGAACCACTATTGAGTTTTTATTGTCACTTTTAATACACGTACTTGACAGATTTCCTGCTTTTGTTTAGTGATACTGATAATTATTGTGACTAACTAGCTACCTAACCATACCTAACCATGAATGCTGCAAACTATCACTTGCCTTTGTTTTATTAAGGCATTTTCTTTGTTTTATAAAATGTACGTACCACTAATTTTTGTGTATTTTCCAAGTATTACTTTAATATTATCCTTATTTCTGCGAATTTGAAGTATTTTGTCTATACTATAAATACTATTATGTCATATGTTCATCTTTTTAGATTTGAAAACCCCTTTTCTAGACTAAATTTATAATTGTGAAGACATTTGTTCACAGTTTTACACTGAAACCTGCTCTCTAATATGTTATTAGTATAGTATGTTCACTATTTATTATGTTTTTCTGTGTAGGAGGACATGGATTTGAAGGCACTTGGGTTTGATATTGCAGAAGGGGTAAATGATCCATATTTACCAGGAGACTGTGGCATATTTGTGACGAGGGTGGACAAAGGAAGTATCGCAGATGGAAGGTTGAGGTGGGCGCTCTATTACTCTATTTATTTGAATTCACTCGGCAAACTTTTTCATTAACTCCCTTGTCCCCATTTTCAGAGTGAATGATTGGCTGTTGAAGATTAACGACATCGACCTGACCAATAAGGACAGGAAGCAGGTGGTGAAGGCCGTGCTTACTGGCGGAGGCTTGATCAACATGGTGGTACGACGGAGGAAGTCTCTGGGCGGCAGGCTCGTCACTCCTGTGCACATCAATCTAACGGGACACAAAGGTAATGGGCTGCCTCCTGCTTTATACTGACTGCTGCTAAATTATGAATGCGCCTCCATTGAGTTCAGTATTACTTCTCCAGGCATGGGTACAATTAAAGTACTTTGTAACCTTAAAAAACGTAACGTACAATAAACTTCTTTCTTCATCAAATATTTACAATCACACATCACTGAAACACTGCAAATGGCTAATGAGAAATAAAATACACGTGCTGTATGGTAATTATCTTGTTTTGTATCTATCTCATGAAGTACACTATAATCCTCTTTAACATACATTACACAACATTTAATTGACATTGTGCCTAGGGTTAGAACACATTATACCCCCCAAAAAGACCTTTTAGCTTTTAATCATATTTGTTAATTTTATCCACTCATTAAATACATACCTCGAGTATTTTTGCTTCATTTACACTTCATTAATCCAAAATTGTCTTCTCTGAACACTTAACAATGTGCATTTTGCTGGAATTGTTATGTCACAGGTAAAAAACAGTCATCTTGTGTTCACAACAGAAACAAGGCTCTATTAGCATAGGTTTCACGTGTCCTCAAGGCTTCATTTCTCGTAGTTCATTCCTTTAGCTGACAGTAGAAGGAGTTTTAACGCTTAATACCTCATTGGAAACAAATGCAGACTTTATTTGAAGTTTAAATAAAGTTAAATACTTATACAAAGATAACCAAAAGCAAAACAAAAAACAAAATTCAAGCCACAAGAATGCTTAATGTGTGAGCTTTAAAGGAGGACACCACAACTTCTCTGGTGGAGGGTAAAATAATTCTCTCTGTGACTAGGGGCTGGTCTCCATAGATTAAAACTGTAATGTAGCGCAGTGCTGTAACCTGCTTGTCCTCCTCATGATGGATAAGTTTACAACATGTGGAACATTCTAGATAATGCCCTAACATCTGCATGGAGACAAGCAAGTGGCTATCCCTCCACTAGAAATGTTATACAGTGCATGTTTAAATAAATACTGTGCTGAAAATAATGCCTTGTTTTCTTTCAGACAGTGGAATAGGTTTGGAGAGTGGAGTGTTTGTCACGGCCGTTGTCCAGGGCAGCCCGGCGGCCAGAGAAGGCTCTTTGACTGTGGGAGACCGCCTGATTGCTGTGAGTCACTGTCTGTTACTTTAAACTGTTCATTTTACACAAGACTTATACTGCTTTTCATGGAATCCATTGACTTTCAAACACAAGCCATGCTCCTCTGCTCCAGTTTGATCCATCTCAATAACAAATTTATAATATAGACTATAATCAATAGTATTGCACTGATAAAAATAACCCAAGAGCAGATTAAAACCACAAAAACTACTCTAAATGTAGAATATTCTTTAAAAATCACAAGCTACAATAAATAACAGAAAAAAAAATACTTTAGTATTTAATGTGCATCTGTAATGAGTCATGTAAGTTATTAATTCAACCTTTTACGGCTTAAATCTTACTGTATAGCCCAAAAATACCAAAACATTCACAGAAATAAAATATACATGATAAATTTTGACCCCAAAACAATATTGTTCCAGCTTTCATACACTGAACACTGAGTCAATATAATTATCGTGACAGGTCTGGGTCCAGTCCCGCTCCAGTCTCGCTCCAAATCCACCCTGATATCAAAGGATTTTGTGTATATGGAGAGGAAAAATGTGTTCTGTAGTTCAGTAAATGCTTAAACTCTCAGCAGTTCTAAGGGGCAAAACGGAGTCAAACTGGAAGTTCTAAATAATGTATAACAAAAAAAACCAAAACTGTTTGGATAATGCTTGTGTAACTGCTTCTTAATTACTTACCTAAGCTTTTAGCCATGTCAGAATGTTGTTACTCCATCAAAACATGTGTTTTGTTTCATTCACACATGTTTCGAGTAACCCAGCATTACTGGGCTCTCTCCAAAGCTCAAAATGTTCTGTTCCACTTTATGGAGGATGATTCAGTGAGAAAAAAGAACACAAATAGCACAAAGTAGGCCCTTTATTTTTTTATTATCATAAACACAAATAGTCAAGTTTTTATTTGTTACAATGTTGAGTTTTCTAAAAATGCAGTTACCTTTTTATTGAAGACCAAATGGTTAAGGTGGACCAAACAGATCAAATTATGATCTTTATGGATTTTTAAATAATAATAGTTTTTCAAAGCATTTCCACATTCAGGACATATGAAGCCACAGTCGTGTTTCTCCTGATACTGAAATAGAATCTTATCTTATCAAGGCCTTGTAGCTCTTAAGCACAACATTGTATCAGGTTTTGTATGAATTAGTAAATGCTTATTTGTGTTGTGCTCTTAAATATGCATGTGAAGCCATTAAACCTGTGCAGCAGTTCATCTTATTCTCCATAGTGCCTACTGGTGTATAGTGGTGTCATGATACAAAAATTTCTAATTCTATTTCAACACTAAAGAAGAGACCAGATACCACAATGGTAATAAAAAACCTCTTTCTTTACACAATAAAATATGATATTCAACATTAAATAATTAAATGAATATAAAGAGATTCTTCCTTTTATATTATATCTGATACAGCTCAAGATCATTCTTAATCTATTCACCAGTTAATTTCTGTCCCGTGAATCTGACTTAATACTTGCTCAAATGAGTATGTAGTGTCAATATTAGTTCTAGCATTTATTACTATCTGGATTTTTGGTACTTTTGACAAGCCTATGTAATTGCTTTTGTAAAATACCTCCAATAAAAAACAGACTTTTTGTCCAATAATGTACTTTACCTCGCTTACCTGCCCTAGAGTTCCCCCAGCCATACATTGCACCTTACAAACACTTATTTTGCTGTCATTTTTATGTTTTGGTGTCACCTATGTTGTCCTCCCATGAGCTGTTATTGTAATAGGCCCACACTATAGAGTCCATATATGTGGCAGGAGAGGGACATAAAGATGATAAACACAGGGCAGTCGCAGTAGCGTTGGTGGTGTTGAAGGCCCTGTCTCACTGCTCTGTGTTCACTCTGTGTCAGATAAACGGCATCGCTCTCGACAACAAATCTGTGACGGAGTGTGAGGCTCTGCTGAGGAGCTGCCGGGACTCACTGTCACTGTCGCTCATGAAGGTAACAACAACTACACTATATTTGGAAGTGGCACATTTCAGCTGGATTCCAGGTGTTAGCCAAAACATCTTGATTTTAAAAGCATTATGTAAATCACTTCTTCTGAAATACTTTTTTAATGATTGCATTACTTCAAGGCAGGGGTGGCGCAAGACATTTTTTCCTCTTTTCCTTAATTCCTTTCCTCAATTCTCCATTTTTGAGCTCTCAATCAACTGTGTCATATTAAGTGGTGTCCCAAAGAAAACCACGGTATCAGTAAACATGAGGGAGGTAGATATCAGAAAAAAGAATCAAACGTTATTGGTCTCAGTGACGAGTTTATATCCTCTCTTCTTCCCGTGTCTTCTCTGTGGATGTGACTTCCTCACCCATTTCCTGCAGAATTGAGGAGAGGAATCAAGGGGAAGGAACCGAGGAAAGAGAAATGAGATGCGGCCTTAGCATATTAATTTAGAGCCTTTTATGGATGTTGGCACACCCCTGCCATGTTTACTACATTTTAACTTGTTTAAAAAGTTAAGTTACCCCTGTATTGAGTTATTTTATGTAATGCACATTTCTTTTTTTTTTGTAGTCTTGTAATTGTTAGTTCCTGCCCCATCTGGCTAAAAGACAGTTAAAGTTAAAGGAGCTTTTTTGTGCCATCTGTAAGGAATTTGTTGACTATTGTTGCCTCCATCAATGGGCCTGCTCAGGAACACCTAGTTGGAGAGTTAGTCTGTTTTGTTTATCCCATTAATATTTTAGTACCTGAAAAAACACACAGCTTTACACTCACTGAAATGAAACTGGGTACCTTC
>KN498677.1:0-22438 GCA_000787155.1 Scartelaos histophorus | reverse complement strand
CGCTCTTTTCTAAGGATTCCTCTGGCTGCTAGGCCGAGGTTCTCCTCTCTCAGAAGCCTCAGGTTTGTTCTGACAGTGCAACCAAACAAGGGAATGTCCCTGTCCCCACGGGCCCCAGCAGCTCATTCTCCCATCGCTGTTTTTCACACAAACAGGAATTCATTTATTTTTACCTAAGACTTTATTTGTGCATGTGACAAGCTGTCTCACTGAAGCTAATGTGAGCAACCTCGTTTCACCTCACGCTGGATTTCTGCATGCGGTACACACCCTGACAATAATGACTTGCATGTTTATTTGAATCCGCGTATAGACCCGGACCAGTGATCTCCAAGACTCCTGTCCTGTTTGTCCCATAGCACTGCCCCTGTCACTCCACCCCTGTCTGCTCCTGTCACCGGCTGCAGGTCCATCCTTGCTCCTTCCTCTGTGGAAGTGTGACACGTCCCCTCAGATCATCACTGTGTTTTCACCAGGCTCCTCACGTCACGTCACTTAAATGTACACGTGTGGTTAGATACAGGGCAGATTTACAGGCCTGGGGAGGACAATCCAACACTAAAACCTTTGTCTCATCTACTTTTCCTGCATGTTGAATAGATTTTGGCCCTTCGTTGATGGTTTTAAAGTTAGTGTCCTAACTCTCCAGAGCTGTAAATGAGTTGGGTGGCACAACCTGTGGAGATACGATCCTCACCACAGCCCCCCAAAGTGACTCCAGAAGAAGACAGAGTTATAGTTTGAAATAATTACTGACTGGAGTCATTCTTCCCCTTAGGCCTTACTTGGAGGAGCCTCGGAACGTCGTGGTACATAAAGGAGCTGAGCCTCTGGGCATCTCCATAGTGAGCGGAGAGAACGGAGGCATATTTGTGTCCAAGGTCACAGGAGGGAGCATCGCCCACCAGGCTGGCCTTGAGTACGGGGACCAGCTGCTCGAGGTATGGGCTCATATTAAGAGTGCAGTGCAGTTATTCACAGAAGTACGGTGGTAGGAAGGTGGGCAGTTGCAATACAGTTTCATACTTCTGTTGTGTTTTGGGGCAAAACACTGTGTGAGCAAGTCTGAGTCACTGAGTGTTTATTTATTTTAATTATCTGTGCTGACAAAGAAGGCATAATTAACAACACAGATACTACTTTAAGTAATGTTCTCCATTTCAAACTTTTTTTTTGTAAATGTCACAATGACCTTCACAGTCTTGAGTTTAAAAAGTTTTCCCAATATAAATCTGAGCCACTATTTGTCATTGGATGAGTCATGTCAGTATGGGTGGGATGAACTATGTGCCGTATTATGTACTTTTTAAACTCCATACACCTTCACTGGAATCACTTGCATAATTTCAGACCTGGAATTGCCAATCTCCACTCAACAAAAGGTAACATGTAGCTTGAAAACTGCCACAACATGACATCACAAGGTGGAACAGAGCATTTTGAGCTGTGGAGATGTAGACAGACTGATAATAATGAGTTACTTAGACCTAGAGTTGGAGACATATATTTTATTGATGTGCTAGGGAAATTATTTGGACACAGTAGCCGACACATCACAAAAACATATTATAATAACAAAGGGCAAAAATAAAATTCAAAATAAAAAGTAAATTCAAAATAAGTTGCAAAATGAACAAACTGGTGTCAAATAAGACATAATTATACAAATGTACAAGTGAAAATAAGAAATAGTAATACAATAGTAATACAAATATATCTCAGGTATATACAAGAGGTCGTAAGAAGAAAACGTATGTTAATGAAACAAAACACAACTCCAGGTATATTTTTGAGGAGGACACAACATTATAACATGATGAAAATCTCACAAGTCAATTTTGAATAATGCAGGATGGTACGAATTGGCTGTATCACAAAAAAAAAAGACATCAATACTACATTAAATTTCTTGGGGCAACTGGGTATGGCAAGGAAAAATAAGATTAGTACTAATATTTCACTCTAATCCGCCTTTATGATCTTCTCTTTCAGTTTAACGGCATCAACCTCCGAAACGCCACGGAGCAGCAGGCGCGTCTGATCATCGGCCAACAGTGTGACACCATCACCATCATGGCGCAGTACAACCCACACATGTACCAGCTGGGCAACCACTCCAGGTCCAGGTACATGTGAGAGGGGAAGAGGGAGGAGAGGGAGAGGATAAGAAGGCAAGAAAAGACAAAGGGAGAGGAACAGGCCTGCAGTAAATTACAGACATAACCTTTCGATCTATTAGCTTGAAAAGGAGATGTGGAAAAAGCTCTCAAAACTAAAGGTAAAATCTGCACTTACAAGACTACAACTGCACGGAAATTCATCCAAAAAATACTATTTATACAGAAAAAAGTATGAGTAAACAACAATGGATTTATTTAAAGCCAGATTAAACTTGTGAATCATGAGTTTGATCTGATTTTTACATATAAATACCAAAAAATACCATATATACAGTTAACTCTTTCATTAACTTCTTTCTTCTATTCTCCCATATAAATCCTTAAAGGTGCTCTATGTAATTTTTTGTTTGAGTGTCTGTCACCTGCTTGTCTCTGTGGATATGTCATTGCTCTGCCTGGAATATTCCACAGTGTGACATTAAACAGCTCTACCTTACATCTATACAATTACAGCTGGTTTTATAGCTCAAAAATACCTAGATAAGCAGGCATTCTGGCTGAGAGGGGGTTGCCTCTCCACAGATCTGACCTGTAACTCAGTCAGGTTTGGTCTCCATGAAGATCGAAAGGTTCATTACCATACCATACTGTCTCTCCACAAGAAAAGTTTCACAATGCAACTTTAATGATTAATTGACTACTATATATTTTGGTCGACCAAAACATCAAAATCAACCGATTAATTGAATATATAACTAAAGCCTTAAAGAGAAGAGGAGAGGTCCCTGTGGGCTGGTTGGCTCCACTCCTCTGTAAATGCAGTACTTAGTGTACTACAGAGTGTATATGGCCAGGTGTGAGAGCAGTTGTAGCTGTGTTTGTGATGAGGGCTACACTTTTCACACTTGAATGAAGAAGGTCTGAACCAGCAGACATGGCCAGGTGGAGACTGTAATTACCTGAGTGACTGTTTTTAATAAAAGTTCTGGATGTGTAAGGAAATGTATGCTAGGCTGAAGTCTTAGTGTATACAGGAGTTCAAAATCAATAATCAATAATCAATTTCAATTATATACTGCATAAAAGCTTTTTTAGTCAAACTTATACCACAATTTAGCTTCAATATATTCACACTAAATTATACTGAAGTTTATTTTAAGCTGCAGTGGTCCAAACATTCTGAGCATCCTAACTATTTACTGTGATGAGTTTACTGAGCGCAGAACTAAAACCTGCTTTTGCAATCTATCTGTACTGAAGGAAACACATTTTACTTTCGTACATTTTAATCATAAATGTGCGTAATTTCTAGTGGATGGTTCACCACCTGCTTGTCTCCATAGAAATGCTATTGCTTAGTCTAAAGTGTTTCACAGTGTAGCTTTATCTGTCACTAGGGAGAGAAGCAGGTTACAGCACTACGCTACATTACAGTTCAGATCTGTGGAGAGTCGCTCCTATTCAAAGAAGGAATTAGTGTATTTTTGAGCAAAAGAAACACCTGTAATGTATTAATGTTAGTTTTATATGTTTAATTTCATACCATGGAACATTCCAGGAAAAGCAATAACATCTCTTCGGAGGCAGAGCAGATAGCAGACCCTCCACCAGTAAAGTTGTGCAGTGTACCTTTTAAAATTTGTATTTAAATTTTACCACTTTTGAATAAAATATTGTGTGTTCTTTTCTTATAGTATATTCTGTTTGATGTATGTTCTTTGTGTGATCTTATAATCTGTTATTTAGCTCTCGCCTGGAACCTGTGAGCACTCAGTCGACCCCACAGGGCAGTGGACCGGTCACTCCAGACAATCACTCCGCCATAGACACCCTGAGCGAGCAGGACGAAGGCACCCTCACCCCGTCCTCCAAACAGACCACGCCCACCACCAGCCCCAACACTTTAGTCAGGTAAACTCTCACAATGTTCACATGCAACAAGTACAATGTTTGTTTTTCTGTCTTTTTAGTTCAGACTTAATTAAAATGTGTTGTGCCATGTAAGATCAAATGTTTTTTTCAGCTGTTAAAGGTCTTATATTTTGCAAAATCGACATATTCAAGCCATGTTGGAATCCGGAGTTGTTTTGTGTAATCCTCTACTCTGTTCCACCTTGTGATGTCATGTAGTGGTGGTTTTCAGTTTAACAGCTATCTTTTCTTTAATTCAGAAACGATTGACAATTACATGACTGAAATCATACAAATGATTCTAATGAAGGTGCATGGAGGTTAAAAACACAGTGGAGCACTTCCTGTATTACCACATGACATCACAAGGTGGAATGGGGTGGAGTTTTCTGTTTTTGAGAGAAGAACTCAGTCTAAATATGCAGGTTTGTATGATTTTGATGAGAAAACAACATTATAACATCAGAAAGTAGAGTAATAATAATATTTTTTTACAATATTTAACTTTAATTTGTGCAGCCCTGGTGAAGAAAAGGCACAATTAATTACACAAATATTGACAAAGGTTATTCTTGTTTGGCTTGTACACACAAAAGATGGAAACATGTTTACGGAGAGCCTACTGAATGCTAACAGGTTATATTTCACTTTACTGGAAGAAAGATTATAGACATGAGTCAGTGGATGCTGCAAATGCAATCTGCTCTTCCATTGGACAAATAATACATTCTGTGTCAAGGGGTAAGCAGAAATTGTGCGAGAGTTCACGAAGGTAGAATCAAAATTGCAATTTCGATGGATGCAACTGGTAAATCACTGCAAGGGCTGCATTAGTTGAAGTACCATCATTTCCTCCACAAGCAACAAAATATCCTGTCTTACCCTTTATTTTAGCTCTGTACAAACATGTTCTGAACTGTGATTCTTGTATTAGTTTGTCAGTTCATGTCCCAGTCTTTTTTCAGTTTTGCCAGACACATACAAAATCCTAAAAAGAATAATTTAGTTTTATTTTTTGTATTAAAATTCACACCATTACAAATTCATGCCCTTTTGAATGTCATGCCCTTCATGTTAAGAGAACGGTTGCTGTGTCTCAGGATGTCTTCAGACGGCAGCAGGAAGGCGGCAGAGGCACGGCTGGTGACGGTGCGCAGACCTGGGGTGGAGGTGGGGGTCACTCTGTGCGGAGGAAACCTGCACGGGGTCTACATCCACAGCCTGGAGGAGGACAGCCCGGCCCGGGGACCAGACGGACTGCTGCCTGGAGACCTCATCCTGGAGGTTTGAGCTACAGTACTGCTTACAAACACGTTTCGCTATTCAAATGTAAAGAGTTTTTGAATTTAAGAGGAAAAAAGAGCAAGAATCAAGTATGTATCAGTGCTCAGAACTGCAAAATAGCCGGTTTACATAAATCGAATTAAGTTTTTTTACATAGTAGCAGTAAAATGTCTTAAAGGTCCTATATTACTCAAAATTAACTCATGTGAGCTTTTAACCACATTAGAATGTTGTTACCTTGTCAAAAACCTACCTGGAGTTGTGTTTTGTTTCTCCATGAAGATGTTACTATCTCCGTTTTCATTAGAGCTTTAAATCCGATTAAAAAATAGTTTAATTTGGAATAAAAGTTATTTAACATTATTATTTCTTTGTAAATTCGAAGGAGAATAAATTAAATCCGATCTATTTAATTTGGAATGATTTAATCTGGAACTAAAAACATAATGTAAACGTGGCCATTGTCTTGTCTGGATTGTTCCACATTTACACATTATCTGTTACCATGGAGATCAACAGATAGTGCAAGTTTCAGGTCAGATCTGTGGAGTGGCATTTATTTAGCTATGTTTGCTCCTGTAATTGAATAAATGTTGGATTTGTAAGTTTATGCCATACTACAGTTACAGCTGATCAACTTTTATACCTGAATTCACAAAGTTGTTCCGCTGAAATGGACTTACTTTTAGATAATTCTAAAAAATGCTTACTCACGGGTCTATATCATTATATTATCTTATGCAAGTCATGAGATATTATTTTTCTCCCAACCTGTCACTGTCTGTCATTGATCGTCTATTCATCTGCCTCCTCCTCCTCCTCCTCCTCTTCCTCCTCTTCTTCTTCCTCCTCTTCTTTCTCACGCCGAAGAGCTGATCTATTCAGAGTACAGCCCAAACTCATAACACTCTATTCCTGGCATGCCCCCACTTATTTACCCACGGCTGCTCCAATTGTGGTGTACCTCTGTCACCCAGCCTTTGGTCCCAGAGCCTGTTTGTTTTGCTCCCACTACACGACTCAAATCAATACTCCGCCAATCTAATAAAACCAAGAGGAAATGTAGCTGTTTTTACGACTAGACCCGAACCGGCATCGCAAATGATTTCACAGACGAATGTACACAAGCACCAATCTCCTTGGCTTCTCCCCGCTGTTTTCCATTTCGCTCCACCTGGTTCTATTTATTTAATGGGTAATATTGTTTGTTTTTGGGTTTTGTTTTCTTTTTTTCCAGTACAACGCGGTGAATATGAAGAATAAAACTGCAGAGGAGGTATACGTGGAGATGTTGAAGCCAGCAGAGACTGTTACGTTGAAGGTGCAGCATCGGCCTGAGGACTTCAACGCCATCAAAGACCTGCCAGGCGATGGATTTTATATACGGTGGGTTTGTCTCAAGTGTCTGATGTATGGTGAGAGTAACTAGACTCATGCCAGATATTAGTTTAGTACTGATTTAACTCTAATAGGCATGATTCCCTTGAAATGGAAAGTTAAGACCAAATTTTGGAACATTCTCCTTCAGGCAGGTTTGTGGAAATGAAAGCATAGAGTGTAAGGACACATGTTTTTTGTAGTGAGATAAATGCAGCTAAAAGATGCTTTTATTTTAGTAAATTGTCTAAAAAGTTACACCCTGTGGCTTTAATTATGGTGTAGCTTTATAAACTGTAGTAGTACTGTGTACTGTATTATACACAGTGAACAAGCATTTAAGAATCACTCAGTTTGTATTAAAGTCTGCCACCTGCTTGTCTTCGTGAAGATGTCATTGCTTTGTCTGGAATGTTCCATAATACAGTATTAAACTTTAACTTTTTCTTTAATTACACATATTAAACATGCATTCATACACCTGATTTGTAACTTGGTGTAACTAGCCTGGTGGTGTCATCTGCTCATCTCTCTGGAAAAAAAATAATGCCCAACTGTGGCACATTCCATACAAAACAACATAGACACAAACATGTGTTGGACCCTGCACCAGAAAAGTTGTGCAACTTTTAAGTTAATGTGAGGCTTCAAAAATAAGTAAAATAGAAATAAATTGCACATCATAAATCACTTTTGTATATGAAAGTCAAGTAAATTCCCAAACCTAAATGTTCTGCACTATAGCAGTAGCTGCAGTGTGTCTGCTCATTAGCCCAGTGAGCGTAGATGGAAAGTGGGCCTCTAAAATAGTCTATTTTATTGCGGGCCGTGTGGCAGTGGGGCCTGTTGGCGCAGCTGCTGCAGTCACTTGTCATACAGGCCTGTAGTGATGTCATGAGCAGTAAATCCAGCAGAGGGCCTGTCTCTGATGGTCTGTATCTGTGAGGTGAATTATGAGGCTCCACATGTACCAGAGGAGACTGTTCTGTCCACTCATGTAGTCCTTTATACTGCTGTGCTCCACTCCGATACCATCTCCACACTTTTATCTGCTCCTCAGCCAAACTCAGGTCTTATATTTAACATTATCAGACAGCACAATTACATGGCCAGGAAAATCAGATGACTAGAGTAATCAGATAACCCAAGGGTTTGATCTGGTTTTTGGTTTTTGGTTTAGATCCACACAAGACACAATTCAAAAGATTCAATAGACCTGGCAGTGAGCTCTGAACGAGTTTTGACTGTTGTTTTTTAAGACGATGTACAATGATTTTCCCTTGAGTTAAATCTTGAACTAAACCTGGACTAGATTTAGGACGTAACCAGGATTGAAGCAGAACCAAACCAGTTCTACATGTGGACTAAGCAGGGATTAGACCATGACCCTACAAGGACAGTATCAATGTGCAGGAATGGTCAGATCTTGCTGCAACTAATATTGTTAAAATTTTAAATTGGATTATTCAATACTAATGGAATATACACAATTCTTAATACTGATTCTGATACCACAATGATAATTAAATTAATCTTGAGACAATAAAATGCGATTTTTGACATTAAATTGTGGTACTTTTATATCATGTGGCTTTATATGTGTGTAATCTCTCAGTGGTCCAGGTAGGTTCCATGGGGGTCTAGGTGGTCTTATACTTGTTCCTGTTCAAGATCATTCTAAAGCTATTCAGGAAACGTGCTGTTTATGTGCTGTGAATGTGACTTTTTTGTATCAATACCTGCTACAATGAGTATCTAGTTACAATACCAGTTTTGATATCGATTAGTAGCTGATCCTCGATACTTTTGACAATCATAGTCCTAATTAATGTAGGTTTTTTTTTCTCAACACTTCCTCAAATTACTGTCTAGGTTTGATACTAGTTTAGGTATTGATTAGTCTCTGCTTTTTGACACTTTTGACTGACTGAACTAACTAATTTACCCGCTTTTGTTCCCACAGAGCACTTTACGAACGTGTGGGTGAGGCCGAGGGGGACCTGAGCTTTAAGAAGGACGACATCCTGTTTGTGGACGAGTCTTTGCCAGCGGGCAGCTTTGGCACGTGGATGGCCTGGCAGCTGGATGAGAACGCCCAGAAGATCCAGAGGGGCCAGATCCCCAGCAAATACATGTGAGTACTATGTCCATATGTCCAGGAGCACACGCATGACCAGTCGCACACTCACGTTTCAGTTATAGAGAGAGACGGGGGGGCAACGCAACAGCCGGACAATACCAGCATTCTTCAGTTATAAGCTTACTCTAGTCTGTGCAACTTTAGATTTGAACTATAAATGTTTTCTGCGTGTTCTAAAGGCATTTCAGTGGTATCCTGTGTCAATATACATTCTACAGTTCCACATGTCATGTCTAGGGCTGTGGTACAATATGGGACATGTACATAGTCATTGTGCATAGTGCAACAATAATTTGATTTACAACATAATTCTTCTCTGTGTTTGTGTGACCATTATATTTTAAGAAAAGTTGTAAAAATATATTACAAAAAATATATTCCCGAAAAGTTTTAATTAATAAAAAAAAAATATATATTATACACCCAAGAGTTTTATAGTTGGCTGACTGGAAATAAATAAACATATTAGCTGAAAGTACTGTTTGAAACAAATGTGCAAATTGTGCAGATATTAGACTTAGAAATGTGGACTGATTTATCAACTTTTTCAAATTTCATGTTACTCACTTTTTGCTAATATGATTAGTACTGTACCCATATTTTATGTTGAAAAACAGAACTAGTTAATAATGATGTATCAATAACCAAAATACTGTAATATCGTATCGTCAAACGTCAAAAGGGGCTTCACAATATATCGAATCACAAGTCTCTTTGCTTAAATTCATTGTTGTGGTGCAGTAATGGCTAAAAAACTACATGAAAACTACATTTCAGTGCAGACTCCATGAAGAAATAACTGTTTATGATACAAAAATAAGATTTAAATAACAAAGACTTATTATGGCATTTTAAAAGTAAAAAGTAGCATGTTCACAATTTTCTAAGCCTCCACAAAACAGAATAAATGTCGTTCTGTGAGATGCATATGGAGAAAATATCATATGGATTTGGATATTGTTACATCCCTAATGTTTAGTTGTTATTTGAATTTGCACTTCAACTTCAACTTCTTTTCAAGCTGTTCAAAATGTCATTGATATGAATATAAGAATAAATGTACCAAATGACTGGTCAAAGTATTTTAGAATGTCAGCCTTGTTATTATGTATAATATTGTAATACTGTGAGCCTTCGCAGTAAATATCATACCGTGAGGTTCATGCTGCGACAATAGCGTGTCATTACACCCTACTAGTTCATTTAAACAGTTTGCAGAGACTCAAAGATGAGATTAAAATGTTGCCATAACTGTAAAGCTAACAACAAGCATGCTGAGACACAGGTTATCAGGCAGTAAAAAGCTTTCTTATTAGATGCAGATGGCGCCCAGCATTATTTAGATTTTGCTAAAATACATGGGTAAATGCTCTTTAAATGAATCTGTGTGAAACACAACTCCAGTGAACAGCATTATAACACTTAAAATGTAGTTAAATTAGACATGCATAATATATTTAATACATATATTTAATACATTTGTACCTACAGTTGTCCAGGTCCCAGGTGTCCATGGTAGCCGCCCTTGTAACAGTGACCTCATGAGAAACTATTGAACTTGCGTGTATTTCTGTCGTGAGGTTTCTCCTTCCCCAGATTTACCATTTTCCCTAACCCCACCTTGAACCTGCGCTCCACATACCTGACCTCTGACCCCTGACCTTGCTTTTGAGTGTTGTTTGCCGTCCTGCAAATTCAGCATTCTGTCTTGTTTGTGCACATGTGGCCTTATATCTGTGCAATCCAGGTAGGTTCCATAGTTGTCCATGGGCATATACTAGGACACCCTTTATTGATCCACAAAAGAAATTACTTGGACACAGAACCTCACACATCACAATATAATATAAAAAACTTGTAGTATGAACTAATATGACTATAATAACTAACTAATAGGAAAAACTTTAAGCCTAAATGAACATTAATCTAATCAAATGGAGATGCATTTATTAAAATACTGATATGTACAGTGTGTGCCACTATAACTCTATAACTATGTAGAAATGGCAAAGATGGTCTTGATTTGGTGGTTTATACTTTTTCTGATACAGCTCAAGGTCATTCTAAAGCTATTCAGGAAAGGTTAATTTTTGTCCTGTGAATGTGACTTTTTTAGTATCAATACCTGCTTCAATTAGTATTTGTTTTAGTTTCAATTAGAATCTGATTTTCATGTTCACGTGTTCAGGATGGATCAGGAGTTTTACCGGCGCCACAGTGTGACTGAGCTCAAGGAGGATTCTGGGAAAACCCTCTCGGCGGCGGCACGCAGGTCCTTCTTCAGGAGGAAACAGAAACACAAACGCAGCAGCTCCAAAGATGGCAAAGACGCAGCAGCTCTAGACGCCATCAGCACTGACTCCATACCGTTCTTTGATGGTATGAATGATATCACATTTTACAGAGGGGATATTAAGTCAATTTTTTTTTTTTTAGATTTTCCACCTTGTTATAACATTGTTCCCTCATCAAAACCATGCCTGAAGAGGTTTTAGACGTCATCCATACATGTTACTATAATTTAGAGATCTCTCTTGGGCGCTATTCAAACTCTCCTTACGGTTAACTGTAAGATTTTGTAAAATGCTCATCCCACAAACCTACATCATCAATGCTCCCACACGACAACTCCTTATAAATATAGAAGAATGTGATTAAAACTGTACACAACAACTGCTGAGAGCAAAGGGAGGGAAGACTCTGAGTATCAAAATCAAAAGTGAGACTTATAAGACATGTAAATGTGTATTTTTGGTGGATATAGCATTTACAAAACAATAAAGGTTAACATGGTGGTCTAAACATGTTATGTGTTAGCAGTTAATACCCCATAGAACTAAAATACTTTACTCATACAACTAGAATACTTTACTCTTAGAACTAAAATACTTTACTCATAGAACTAACGTACTTTACTCATACAACTAAAATACTTTACTCATAGAACTAACGTACTTTACTCATACAACTAAAATACTTTACTCATACAACTAAAATACTTTAATCATAGAACTAAAGTACTTTACTCATACAACTAAAATACTTTACTCATAGAACTACAATACTTTACTCATAGAACTACAATACTTTACTCATAGAACTACAATACTTTACTCATATAACTAAAATACTTTACTCGTACAACTAAAATACTTTACTCATAGGACTAAAGTACTTTAATCCTTCATATGCGTGTATTGTTTCCCTAATAGTTGATGTATGTTTTGCTGTCAGACTGTGTGAGCCTGGCGTACCAGCGTGTGCAGAAGATGGAGTGCTCCTCCCCAAGGCCAGTGCTGCTCCTGGGGCCGCTCACTGACCCAGTCAAAGACATGCTGGTCAAAGAGTCTCCAGGGAAGTTCTTCAGATGTGTGCTGGGTATGTCCAAGTCACGGCCATGATGCGCATTATACATTTACTCCAGGGGGGGTCTAAACTTTTTTCACCGCAGGCTGCATATCGGAACACTATTCATTTGGGAATACGGTTTAGCTTTCAGATGGATGTTTTTCTTTGACAGAGCCCACACATTCAGGCTTAGAACATTAGATGCAGGTATGTATTAGAAAGAAATGTTTGCTATTGAGACTATGATTGTGGAATTACTTAAATGTGCAGAAAGAAATGCAGCTTATGATCATTATGAGCTATTTTAAGAGAGGATATTATGCAAAATTGACTTTTACCATTTTATTATGTTGTTCTCTCATCAAAAAAGATGTCTGATGGTTTTAGGTTTTAGAGGTCATCCATGCATGTTTCTAATGTAGCAATCTAGGACCAACAAAAATTATCCCGTTGGCTGTATTTTTTCCTGGGTCACAGTTTGGACATCCCTGATTTCACTTCATAGTTGGTGATGGTAAGAAACTACTGCAGCCAAGTCAAAGGTAGATTGGCTGAAGTGAGGCTGCTCAAACACTTATACAACACACTCAAACACATTTGTACATAGACCAAAAAAGTCACACATTATTTATATGCAATAAATATTTAGTCTAGATTTTTTCCTGTTCCTAGCACAGAATAACTTTACATCCAAGTGTTAGAAGTGTATTTAAAATGAGCAGGTGTGTGATATATTTTGTCCCTGTTTTATGCAGAGGTGATGAAGGCCTCGCAGCAGGCCATCGAGCACGGGGTGAAGGACTGTCTCTTCATTGACTACAAACGCCGGAGTGGCCATTTTGACGTGACCACCGTAGCATCTATCAAAGAGATCACAGAAAAAGTACTTTCAACTCCCTCTTCATTTTCCCTTCTTTATTTTCTCTTCCTCGCGATAAAGCCTCTCATGTTTGTCTTTAATCTCGCTGTGTGCTCCAGATAACGCACCGCATCTTCCATCTAATAACAAGTCTCCACTTTGCTCCTTTTTGACGATTCTCTCATGGATTGTGTGTCTTTTTTACGACCCAGGGTTGCCACTGCCTGCTGGACATCGCCCCACACGCCATTGAAAGACTGCACAGCGTTCACATCTACCCCATTGTCGTCTTCGTCCGCTACAAAAACGCCAAACAGATCAAGTAAGTGTTTCGTAAAGTTGTGTTTTTGGTTCATTCACATTTGTAACTGATCCAAAGCGGCCTTCTCTGAGCGCTCAAAAATGCTCCGTTCACATTTTGCCTGTTTAGTTGCGTCACAGATAAAGCTCCAGACTTCAGCTACTTGGTTTTTAAATGAATAAATCATCGCAGGACTCATTCTACGGTCATATTGTATTGGATTCAGGGATGCTTCATGGTTATTGACTCCCGTAGATGACAGTAGAAGGGCCTAAATGTGCAATGCCAATCCCAAAATGATCAAAAATATGACACAAAAAATGCGTAATATGTGTTTTTTTAAGGTTACTATATGATATTTTGTCGCTCACTTAGTCCACGTCTTTATACAATCTACGGCTTATTCCCTGGATAGCATTAGCCCGTTAGCATGGGTGAAATAACCTAGATATCCTGGTTCATGGAGATGCTATGGGACTGTAGATGAGGCTGGTCTGTCAGCACACTGGATCACTTGTCCTAATCCCAAACAGCTGCTCCCACATGTCCCGGATACAACTTGTGCCTTCATTCAGACTCTACTACAGTCTGTTTGGGCTGCATCGGATTTTAATACACAGCCAAGGAGTGTTCAATGCCTCTGTCCAAAGACTGTTGTGTCAGGCCTGCATACAACTGCTCTGTAATAGTGCAAGGCCTGATTTTACGCTCTCAAAAACGTGAAAATTTGAGCCAGTTCATTTTAAACAGTTTCAGTGTGATTTCTCATTTTCTTTATGCGTTCATAGCATCCTAATTACTCATCATGATGCGTTTATGAGCACTTCTCACTACTTTTAGAGACCAGTTTAGAGTTTGGCAGTCATACTATAGCTAATAACAACTAGCATAAGTAAATAATAAGAAAAATCACGTACAAAGCCTAAAATAAAGAAGCTAATTATCCAATGTTATACTATGATTTACTTGTACATATTAGTTTATATTGTAAAAATCTAAAAACTGAGGCTGTTTTCAACTCTCCTTGCAAAATGCTTGTTACTTTTATTTAGAAACTGTTAAACATCAAATTTCACATTTTCTCTTGACCTAATGCATTTAGTAATAGATTTAAAATGGTGTGTCTTTCCACAGGGAGCAGAAGGATCCCATTTACCTGCGGGACAAAGTCTCTCAGAAACATTCCAAGGAACAGTTTGAAAGTGCGCAGAAGATCGAGCAGGAGTACAGCAAATTCTTCACAGGTTATTTTCTATTTGATCCAATCTCACATTTTAGATTTCATCCTGAGTAAGACTTATATGATATGGGTATAAAATGTATATAATAGTTTAAACTTGGCTTAATACTTGAAATGCAGTGATGAATGTAGATTCTTATTTGTTGGTCTGTCCCTTATGGACCAACAAATGTGTTGAGCCCTTTGTCCTGAAAATACATCAAACATTAGACATGGGGCGACTTTATTATCAATTTGTAGGTTTTATTTTTGTGTCTGGGGGTCACGAATGACAACATTTGTTATTATTGGGGTTGAAACTGAAAAAGAAAACCACTGCCCTAAACTACACTTTTAACCAATGACCCCCTTGAACAGTTGGTGGTTAAACATCATCTTGTCTTCTAACACCAAACTCAGGGTGATGAATATATTTTCTGACTGTGACTCAAAGCTGTCTGTGTTCTTGTCTCCCAGGTATTGTCCAGGGCGGCCCTCTCCCGTACATTTGCACTCAGATCATGACCATAGTTGATCAAGAACAAAGTAAAGTCCTGTGGACTCCCCTTGGCTGCCCCTAGTGGACATTTGCAGCCACTTCACCTCCTGCGCTCTGAACTCTATTTGTAACACTAACAGCCCCTTTGACACTCCTCTTTGGTACACTACAGCAGTCGGCAGTTTACATGTGTAATCAGAGCCTTGTGTAGTAGCTCTGACTCTCAGTCTTCTCCAAGGCTCTGAGGTCTCCCCTGCTGGAGGACCACGAGAATCAACACTAATGAAGTCCTGCACAGCCCCGCCCCCTCCACTAAAGACATTTGTGCTCATCTTAATGATCGACAATGATCCGGCTCCAACACTGACAGCTCCTCTGTGTGTCTGTGACACTACAGGACTTCAGCTCAACAATATGAGCGTGAGAATAATGACATAAAGAGGTGTTGTGACTCAAGTGTATGTAGCTTCCACTGTCCTCAGAGGCCTCCTGATGCCTGCTCTATGCACAGTATTTCTATAGTAGCAGAGACAGTTGAGAAGTGCCTTTGGAGAAGAGGCTGATTCACATGTGTCTCATGCATCTGTCAGGAGCAGACAGGAGCAGAGCGGGCGACAATGACAGGGGGTTTACTCCTCAGAATGCACTCCAGGGCTAGACAAACCACTGTGGAACTATCATGTATCTTAGATTCTATTTAACGACATATAGGCTATAATACAGTATGCAGAACCATCAGATATAAATCTATATAAGAGTATAGATACTATATATTCATGTATTTTCACTAGGTGAAGGCCTAGGCGCGTCTGCAGTCATGTCTTTTCAGCATGTTTTTACACAGGTGACCTGTCACCTCCCCAGTACTCAGTGCTGTGAGACTCTATGAAGCATTGCAGGGTAACACTACATATGATCCGCTCTGATGTTAGTGACTTTTCATTGTTATTTAATTGTATTTTTGTATCTTTCAGGAGGATGTCAGTCCTCTCTGAAGTGTATCTTGTATCATTGTGCCAAATCCACTAAGGCCACTGCTCCTTCACTTCTGTTTTGCACTTGTTTACCTGTGAACCTTACACATGTCAGTTGGGTTTTCAGTAGCTCTGAACATAGGTACTATTCCAATTTCTACTGTTACTAATGTTTATGTATGAGATCCTTACATTTCAGTGATGGCCTTTTCTTCTTGATTAGAAAATGAATAACTTTTTATTTGAAAATTCAAAAGGGATTTATTCTTGCACAGTTTGAAGGTAAATGGCTCCATGAGTTTGAGGCTAACGGCTTAAACAAGTACTTGGCCTGTTAGCAGGAGAGAGGGTAAACCACACTGTCTGTGTGCAGAGGGAGACGAGAGGACAGGTACTGATGAACTTTTATTACAGAATGTGATTTGTATGTGAAGACATTAACATGAAAATAAAAGTCATTTTCTGTATCACAACATTGTTCATTGTGCTTTTGGGTGGTGTTTTTTGACAAACTGACTTTTAAGATTTTTTTTAAGATCCACTATGTACGCCTCCACCATGAATACTGTGAACCTTAAAAAAATACTAAATACTAACGTTTAAAATTGTTATCCGGGTTATACAGCATAGAAATCCACCATTCATACAGGTAAAACCCCTATCACAAAATCAATTATAAAATCCTCTAAACACAAAAAGAGTATTGGATTTCTGTCTTTGGGAAATGTTAAATTATTCCGCAGTAGCAGCAGAGTCTCGGTACATGACAAACTGACAGCTCGAATGTCTGACAATTTCTGAGAGGAGATAAGCGCCTCATATCTGCAGCATCTCCTCCAGAGAACGGCACTGATAAGGTGTGGTGCAGAATGACAAGAGATAACGGCTCTTAACTTTGCCTCACATATGCCCCCAGTGTGAACAACTCCTGCTGTGGCATTTTCTGCGACTTCATCCTAAAAAATAAAACATACGATCTCTAGGTGAAAGTGACAGTGACAGGTTGGAATACTCATTTTACTAAAACACTGCAATGTCTTAATTTGTTTTGCAAAAAGAAAAAAATTAAATGTTCTCAGTTTGGTGATTCTTTTTTTAATATTTTTTTTTTTACGTCTGGAAATCACGACTATTGACTTCGGCAAACTGAATTTTTTAGCAGTTTATTTTATTTTCAACATTTTCTACCAATCAAGACACAATTTGCAAAGAAAACTATCATTTCTATTTAGGTATTCTGTCCCCAAATGAAGGAAAAATAAAGTAAAAAGAGTTTATAAGCACTTTTCACAACTTTCAGAGACCAGAGTGGAGTTTTATCATGATTCTGAAGCCAACTAAAGCCTTCATGGATACTATTTTTCCGCATACTTGGTCACCCTAACTGTACCACGTTGCTGGTTGACTGGACGTCACCCTCAGGACCTTCTCCGGGTGGTGCTGGTAGAAGGTCACATGGTCCCATTAATGCCACCAGGCCTGGAGGACGCGTTGTGCTCACTGGAGCCAAACCGTCTTATCAAAGCTTCCGCCATTTTGTCTGAATCCACCACGAGCTTCTCCAGAGGCTTGAAATAGTGAGTTTGAGTTGGTGATGTAAGTCAGATCCTGCAGTGTTTAAAAGCTACTCGACTGGAACTAACTACGTCCTTTACTGTGCGTATATGGCTAAGAGGCGAGTCTGAACACAAGACCTGTTAACATGGGCCTGTTTCATTTAGAGCAGAGAATAATGACGTCCACAGACAATTGCAATTTACTGTGGATTTTTAGATTGTGTTACATCTTTTAGTTTTGTTTTAATATTTATTATATTGTACTAAAATTAGAATCAAAACTTGTGACATTACAAGTCTGATCATAAGCTAGTCTGTTAATCTAGGCCTGTTTCATTTACAAATGCGATTAATTAGGTCCTTAGGCAATTCCTTAGGTAATTTATTGTGGATTTTTATGTTGTATTACATCTTTTAGGTATTTTTTTCATATAATATTATACTGAACTTATGATCAGAAAGTTTGACAATTCAAGACTGGTTTGATTTACAGTGGAGAATAATGAGTTTATTTAGTTTTATCCAATTTATTGTGGATTTTTATATTGCGTTACATCTTTTTGTTTTGTTTGAATATTTATTATATTGTACTGAAATTAGGATCAGAACTTGTGACATTACAAGTCTGATCATAACCTAGTCTGTTAATCTTGGCCTGTTTCATTTACAAATGCGATTAATTAGGTCCTTAGGCAATTCCGATTTATTGTGGATTCTTATGTTGTAATACGTCTTTTATGTATTTTTTTCATATATTATACTGAACTTATGATCAGAAATTATGACATTTGCAAGTCTGAACACAAGACTGGTTTGATTTACAGTGGAGAATAATGAGTTTATTTAGTTTTATCCAATTTATTGTGGATTTTGATATTGCGTTACATCTTTTTCTTTTTAAAATTTAATGTTTGTGAGTGTCCATATAAATCTGATCCATTTATATTATCCTGAAGATGTTCTCAATATATTTATTTATTTATTTATTTATTTGATAAGGACAATGTACTTTAATGAACATAAGTATAAAACAAATGTAAATATGCCAGATTTTAGCTACAAAGTACATTGAGTTTCTTGTACTTTTCTTCTGTACACTAGGGGCACTATAAGATGGACAGCACATGGTCCACTGCAGTGTTCACCATAAAGTACAAACCTTACTCCGGTTATGAGCAGTGAACCATCCAGCGTCCCCCCGTGCCCCCTGTGCCCTGACGCCCGGCTCCTTGTATCTGGCCCCACGTATCCGGCTCCTCCCTCGTCTGGAGCCTTTAGGAGCCACAGTCTGACCGGAGGCTGCACCGCCACCGTCTGAACTCTGAAGAATGCTGCTGTGGTGAGCTCTCGCTATTCACCTCCACCACATCCTGCACAGCGGATACTCCCGTGCGCTCCGTGACCCCCCCCCGTGCTCCGACGCTCCCTGCCCGCTTTAGGGGCCTCCTGCTGGGGGTGTTTCACAGCTGAGGACGGCCCCGCTGAACATGAGAAGTCTTGAGTATCAGCCAAAGATCCTATAGTCCTCCATGATAGAAGAATTACACAGCTCATGCAGGCCCAACACTGCCAGCTCATTCATGCTATAATACTCCCTACAACAGAAGAATAGCCAAACTCGCATGCCCTACACATTATGATATAGTCCATTCTTTTGAATTAGACTTCAGCTATTCTACTTCAACTATTCTTACTGCCTCTCTGCAAGTTAGAACCTGAAACTTTCTTGTTCCCATTCATTTCATTTATTTTTTTATATCATACCCATCGTACATCCTAAATAAAGACAGAATCTTGTATCTTGTAAGGACGTTAACACTCTGGAAATCTTGCCCCAAAGTGTTTATTCAACCCATGGAAAAAAAATCAACACAACTAAGTTCTGACTGGCCCAATTTCCAAGCAAACAAATTTATCATGCACCAATTATTATCTCCTCCACAGCTCCATTTCTCAGCAAAAGTGTGAGGTATTCCCAGCGGATCGTACCCCAGGCCCGGTGGATCTGCCCGGGACCCTCTCCGCTAACAGCTGGCCTTTCATGTACAGTGATCAATTCTGCCCTTCCCTCTGCTGCGGCGCAATAAACACCGCCGAGATTTATGGTCCGGCTTACGGTGTAGAAAGTGCTCAGGCCGCTATCCCTGTGTCTGATGGGAAAGTACTGCACGCCGCATTTCATTCATTATATGTAGCCTGATGCATCAACTGTGCTTATGCATATTTTTGGTCGTTTTCTGTAAGATAAAACTCAAGAAACTCATTCACTCGTTTAGAACAGTGTGAAGATTGTGCATAATCAATCGGTATGAATATTTCTTGCATGATTTAAACCCGCACATTTCAAAAACACATCTTTATGCAAAAAATATGATGTACTTTTTAGTTAATTAGATAGAATTAGTTATAGTTTTAACTGCAGTTGCATCCAGGGTTAATTTTGTAACTTTTTTTGTAATTTTTGTCAATTTTTGTTATACTGTAGTTCAAAATATGACTAATTTTATCAAACATTTGGATAAATATCAGCCATTGTATTCATAGAGTTCACTATTGTTATAAAAAATATGTATTGCAGTGTTTAAGTTGATATTTTTTTTACATATAGATATGAGAAATCACCTCAAAACTTGTGAACCCAGAAATAAACCAGGGTTAGTTCTGGACAGGACCAAACTAAGACCAGGACTAAACCAGGACTGAGCCAGAAAGCTTTTTATGGCTATGTAATATTTTTTATAACCTTTCATGCATGACGAGCACTGCAAAAAAGCATGGCCAAAATGTAAGATATCAGCAGTTAAATATATCAGAAAATGACTTAAAAGTGGTGGAATTATTTGTTCGTGCAGCAACATAATTTTATTGAACAAGTTATATTAAAATAAACTACCTCTAAGACTAGGATTAAGCCGTCTCAGAACTAGTAAGTAGAAAATAAATCTGAAAACAAGATAAATCCAATCCACTTTATTTCGAACGGTTTCCAAAGTGCTGCACAAATACACAACAAACAGTCATAGAACAAAGATAAAATAGGCGCTCAGATTTAATCGCACTAGTTTCAAAACAATAAGACCAGAAAGGAAAATAAGTACAAAACAAAGAGTAGCAAAAAGAGCAATATAATACATGACAAAATAAGTAAAAGAGACTCAAATGAGACTCAAATGAGACTCAAACGAGACTTAAACGAGACTTAAACGAGACGTGGAGAGGCGAAGGGTTTCAGAGTTTGGGGCCGGTCACAGAGAAGGTCCGGTCCCTCCTGGTTTTAAGGCTTGTTTGAGCACCACAAGCTGGAGCTGGACCTCGGACCTCAAAGCACGAGTGGGGATTTAAACTAAGCAACAACATTTTAAAATCAGTTCTATTTTTAACAGGTGACCAGTGGAATTGGGCGAGGATGGGTGTGATATGGTCTCTCTTTTTGGTCTGGCGGCACCATTTTGGACGGTAATCTGTGGAGGGAGGATTGTCCAGTCCAGTTTATTGGTTACAAAAGCATTTATGATTGTTTCAAAGTTACTGCGTTGTAGGATTGGTTTTAGTTTGGCAATCTGTCTTAGTTGAAAAAAGCTGGTTTTAACGACATTTGATAAGTTTAAAAGAGTCCAAAAAACCCACAAAAGTTCTGTATAGCAAGAGGTCCAAGGTCAGATGTGAGGTCCAAACTTTTTTATTTCCATTTAGCAGGAGAAAATGAATGGACATCCAGTAAATAACCAGATATAAGTTTTAAAATCTTGGTCAGATCAGAGAAATTTGCAGGTTAATTTGAAAAGTAAAAAGTTAGTAGGTGATCAAGCAGTGTGGAGAGATAGGGGGTAGGTGAAAACTGGAATTTTCTCATCCAGAACAACACAGAATTACTCAAACATACTTGACTCAACCAAGAAATTTGCAGGTTAATTTGAAAAGTAAAAAGTTAGTAGGTTATCAAGCAGTGTGGAGAGATAGGGGGTAGGTGAAAACTGGAATTTTCTGATCCGGATCAACACAGGATTGCTCAAACATACTTAAAATCAACCAAGAAATTTGCTTTTTAATTTGAATAGTTAAAGTTAGTAGGTGATCAAGCAGTGTGGAGAGATAAGGGGTAGGTGAAAACTGGAATTTTCTCATCCAGAAGAACACAGAATTACTCAAACATACTTGAGTTAAGAAAGAAATTTGCAGGTTAATTTGAAAAGTAAAAAGTTAGCGGGTTATCAAGCAGTGTGGAGAGATAGGGGGTAGGTGAAAACTGGAATTTTCAACACAGGATTGCTCAAACATACTTAAAATCAACCAAAAATGACTCTGAAAAAGATAATGACGGGAAAATCTCTCAAAAGTAGAACTAAATATAAGACCCAGACTATCTCCTGCATTCTTTACAGCAAATATTCGCTCCCCAGTCAAAACGCTTGCACAGGCATCCAAAACACAAGTCTCATTTACACCTTTCGTCTACTCCGTTTTACTGCTCGCATCAGTTACAGGAGCTATTTCTGTACGCGCTCTAATATCTCCCCCCGGGCTATAAATTACAATCATAAAAATCAGCAGACTTAATACGCATGTTTACTTTTTAGATAGGATGTCCCACAGCCTTAGCAGTCCATAAAGAACTCAAGACATTTACTGCTTCGCTTTTACTGACTCGTCGCTCGTTTGGGTCGGACTTTCCCTTCGGAGCGGAAAGGGGGAGGCGTCCGGAGGGTTTTTACGGCGCAAAACCTTTCGGCACAGGTGGCGTGGTGCACCTGCCCGGCTCTGTGGGTTATTCGGGGAGCCGGGGCCAGCTGTTTTCCCCATATCCCCCGGTGCAGGACGGGCACGAGTATGGAAGATCATTTGTTTCATCA